>JALPQI010008865.1:0-47258 GCA_025490895.1 Thaumatotibia leucotreta
ATATGAAACAAATACATATGTAGATCGTCGTCTGACAAGCAAAATTCACTATAAAAACTGTCACTACTCTTAGCGACCTATTATGTAAGTATTAAATCAGAACTGAGATAAGAGCTTTACCTATTTCAAGTAGATATTTATTACTTAGTGAGTTTTGCTTGTCAATTGACGATATATACTTGAATACATACAAAACCATGACTAAGATGCAAGTATTCCTGATAAATAAATACACAAAACTGCCCTCGCCGGGATCCGGAGCCGTAACCTCCAGCTTCGTAGACAGGGCCACTACTAACTAGGCTACGGAGTCTTGGCGGTTCTTAGATCAACTCAAATCTTCGGGACGTACCTCCAGCTACGTAGGCAGGGTCACTACCAACTAGGCTACGGAGGCTGACTTGGCGGATCTTAGATCAACTCAAACCTTCGGAACGTACCTTCCGTGGTGAAGACCTCGACCTCGCAGAGCGAGAGAGACCCCTCGACCCCCACCAGCTGCAGGAACACGTGCTGCCCCACCAGCGGCCTCGCGCACGTGAAGGTCCTCGTCACACCTTCATCTGAAACATGGTCATAGCCGTTAATGGAGCACTCCATGAGAACATCTACTTTTTGTCACTTACGTGTCGCTATGGTAGCTGGGCATTTTCGCGAGAAGAGATCCAAAAAAAAATTTTTTTAAGGTAGGTAAATTTAATGATTTTCCTACTCAGATTTTCCTTTCAATCTAGGAGAAAAAAAAGTACAAGAAAAAAATGGTCCCACATTTTTCATACATTTTACATGCTCTCCACTTTGTAACCACTGTACAGTGTACAAAGTGTTTGAAAAACGGTTACGTAATAGAAACATAAAGTTGGGACACTTTTTTCTTCTAGTAGAATCGAAAGAGCTCGTGATTCTGAGCAGGAAAAACATAAAATTTACCTGTTTCAGAAAAATAAGTTTTTGTATCTCTTCTCGCGAAAATGCCCAGCTACCCTAATAAAATATGCTTGCTGCTAGGAAACACTGTCAATCTCAAAGCCTTGATATGTTATTATTATGCCGTAACTCAGGATACTCAGCTCAGCTTCAAAAGTATTGAAAAGACCGTGTCGCTTACGACATGTTTTCATTGAATGCTCCTAATAAACAAGATTTATTAAAAAAAATAACACGAAAAAGCTTTGGGCTATTTTTAATTTTCATGTTGTTCCCGATAAATAAATAATAATGGGTCAATATTTGGCGCTTTTACGGCGTTTTTATTTCGCCCTTGTCCGCTAACACATTCTGTTTAATAAATTCTTATTTTTTGCACCAGGCTCCGATTTGTTCGCGAACGCTCTTAGCAAACTTAAAAATGAAATTCTTGCGTTTTTGCGAAACATTAACATAAATATGTACCTATATATGTGTTATTTTCAACATAAGCTAGGTACCGTCGAGGAATTTAATTTCCTACCCATTTCGTACCTTGTCACAGTGACAATCAATATTAAAGCTGCTAGGACTGTCATATTATAGCTACTATGACAAGGTACGAAATTAAATTCCTCGACCGTACTTATTCTGATCAATTTATTATTGCTTAATGTTTTTTATTTTACCATCTGCAACGCTTTGGCTTGTTAGTTGGTAGTTATATATGTATTAATAATAAATAAACAAATAAATAAAAACCTCAGCAAGTATTGTTATATACAAAATATGACCCTAAGGGTGTTGTTTTGTTGTAAACGTTATTCCGTACAATCAGTACCAATATTCGTACCAACCAAAAGTAGTTCGTCGTACTCGTAAAACCCAAGTCTATTATATAGCGTAATCAATGTTGTTCCTACTCGGCCTTCCGTTTTGTTAATGGGAGAATCAAGTTTTTTATTACCATAGTTACATACGGTCGCCTGAGTAACGCTGGTTTTATGCAAAATGATGTTACTTAAATTATACAAACATACATTATTTTGGTGTTAATAAGCCCTTTCCTTAATGGGCCACCTACAAACATGGACTACATGTATGTTTTCATTTACTCACATTTATGTTTATGTTTCAGATTGTTTGAGTGAACAATTTGCAAGTACATCACCAAACCGAACTATTTTTATTATTTCAAACACAAGCGCATATTCGCTTTTAGCTCCCTTTTCACACATGTTTTCATAGCCGCCGTGAGTATTTAATTGAAGTCACAATCCGCGTCCATAAACCGTACGTGACAATCTGCCCAGTGCATTTAGCTTTAGCTTACTACCACGAACTTAAAAAATCGTAATTTCGACTGTTTATCCTTGTCACTCTAACGAAGGCGCCGTCAGAGTGACAGAGACCGATGCTCGAAGTTTGCTGGGTGTTTGTAACATGCTCTGTGACTGGAGCGGACCTCACCGGATCGCAGATTTAATATTCCTATACACATAATATATCGGAACTGACACGGTGCTCAAATATATCTCAACAAGCACTCTAACGCCCGTAATTTTCATGCCGATGACATCAATTTGACGTCATTTAGGGTGATCCAAAATAGTTTTATTGATAATTATTAATCATTAGTCGTCGCTAACGCTTGGTAGCGTATCGTAGTTTTCCCTCTCTGTCACTCTTTCATATAAAGACGACAAAGACAGTTAGCTGCCTTTCGTTTACGATTGACGATTGAGCGTTACCGATTGGCAACTTGTCTAAGCACCCTGCTCAGATATTTGTGAGTATTTGTGGTTGCTGCGATGTATCTGACGGTGTCTGTATGTGGAATGTCACTGGACATCGATTAGTGAACAATATAACGCTTTAACCTCGGGTGACATCAATTTTAATTGGATATTAATGGTGTGAAATTGTTTCCGACAATTTCAATATTCAGGAAATCAGGATGGAGTGCGTTAGTCATTGGTAGTGAATACGTATCGCCGCTATGTTAATCATAACATAATAAACGGGTTCGGTCAATTTTACATAGTTAAGGGCGTGATTTTTATTTGTGTCAATGAGCTGCGGCGATGCGCGCCGTAGATGCGTCATTACACCCTAGGGCTGTCAACGATTTTCATACAACATTACGTCGCACTAGCGCGGCGCGCGCCACGCCGAGTTTTCATCCCTGATTTTGAGAAATGATTTAGACTATTTTAGAGTAGTTTTGTGAAAATATATTGTTTTATTTTCTTGTTTTGCCTCACATGTGTGATGAAAAACATTGTGTGTGCCACGGGCGGTACACAAATTCTTATTTACCGCCCTTAATACACAATGTACCTACCTACTATTGATTAACAAAATAAAAATCACGATCGCGTCAATTGTGTTGCGAAAGGTAGTAATACTAATTATAGTATGTTCAATATTTTGGCTTGGCAGTAAAAAAAAGCGTCTAAAAAATGTTGGCACGTATTGTTGATCGCTCTTAGAAAATTTGTATTACCGAAAATCGGTGCACATGAATTCGTATCTCAAAAACTATGACGGTAAATTTTGTTTTCATTATAGGCTTTTAACTATGTATAGATAGTTCCACGAGAGTCGAGGTCACGCACACATCAATATGTCATGTAAACACATGGGGAGTTTGAAATTAGTGTTCTTTTTTCGTACTGACAATAAACCCGATTGCAACTGTAAGATTGATCAAAAAGTTTGTTCAAGGGATTTGCTTCAATATTTTGACCCAAGTCAATTCATTCACTACATTTTTTGCAATTAGTACTTCATTTGGATGTGTGTGTAATCGTTCACCTCAACTCTGGTGAAATTACCTATATACTTTTCATAGATCTGCAACACTTGATGGAAATGGGTGAATCAACTTTTCTCTGCCTGTTATTGCCATGGTTCCGGTCATCTGAGTCACGCTGGTTTTATGAAGAATTATGCTGCTTAAACCATGCAAACATGCATTCTGGTGCTAATAAGCCCTTTTCTAAACGGGCTATCTACAAACATGGACAACATAACATGTATGTTTGCATAATTTTGCATAATACCAGCGTGACTCGGATGACCGTAAAAATGCCAACAACACACAAAAAAAGTTTATTCACCCTTTTATTTTAAAATGTTGAAAGATTACTTTATTTCAATCTCGTTGAAACTGTAACTATTAAGCTAAGCTTTATCAGAAAGTGCATTTGTGCACCCGTCAAAGCCGTGTTTTATCAGAAGCCCACAGTAACCGTACCATGAGTTGTCGCGGCGATATTAACGCTCATTCACTTTCTATCCGGCCTTTGCACCAATACGCAAGTAAGAGCGGTGGCCTATTTCACCATAGTGACAAGTGTGACAATTGTAAAATATCACTGTTACTGACGTCACAGGCCTTCGTAGGCTACGGCTACCGCTTACTATGGGGCGGTCCATGTGCTTGTTTGCCACCAACATAAAAATATTACTAATATCGTTATTATATCGTTAATAAACTACTTTTTTATTTTCCGAAACCCGTGACAATTGTCACAAGGTTTAGTGCAATTTTCATTAAATCTTGACATGTGGTTCGGCATATGTCGGAATTTCGCTACAATTGTCGTGTTTTTGTGACAATTGTAATTTTGCTTCTCAAAAAAGTAGTTATTTACTGCTTATTTCTTAAAGTTCCTGCACTACATTTTACATTGGTGGCAAACAAACTTACGGCCCTTCCGATTGTAAGCGGAAACTGTAGCCTATAGACGCCCCCGATTGGAGATACAGTAAATTTACAATTGTAGCACTTGTCAATGTGGTGAAATTAGGGGCCGGGTTGGAATGAAAGTAAACGCGCGTTAACAACGTAGCGGCAGCTCATGGTACGGCTACAGGAGAGAACGTAAATAAACACTTTTAGGCAACCGCTGTTTCAATCGGCTGAATCGGCTTCGCAATATTTTTGTACCCTCTATTTGCGTTCCAGGATTAATTGTAAATCCTGGACTTTTGTGTACAGTCGAGGATAAAATCCATGCAGGTAAAGTGCCGCTTCAACCTCGTATCCGAATCACTCACTAGATTGAAAAATCACCCGCATTAAAGGTGACATTATGTATACCGAACCCTATCACTATTGCAATAAGGTTGTCTATGCAGTTTGCGCGCATATATACCTTTTACCTACAATTGTACCTGCAGTATTTCTATATTCACATCAAAGGAATATCCGATCGAGAAGTGCAAACTGGAAATAATTGAAACCAAGATTTTCGACGGCGGAAATGGAAAATCGCAATCAAACGAAATCCCTCTGTAGAATCTTTGTGGTTCGTCAGCGAGCGGTAAAATTATAAACGATATTTTGACTGCGGATACAGTGATTCTGACTAGTTCAGACTGATAGAACCATCAACATAAAGAGGTATCCATTTTTTGACCCTCCATATTGCGGTATTACTTATCATCGATCTGCACATAATATATTGTAACATAATGCAAGATGTATTATATTAGTTATTTAACTAACTTTTTTCGCATTATCATGACTGTTCCTGAGGTATGGGGGCTATTATTTTCAAAGTGCTACCAGGATGCTTAGCCAAGTTGCCAATCGCTTGTGCTTAGTAGCGTAGGTATCGTAGTTTTCCCTCTCTGTCACTGTTTCATATTAGTGCGTGAAAGACAGTTAGCCGCCTTTAGTTTACGATTAACGATTAAGCGTTGGCGATTGGCAACTTGTCTAAGCACCCTGTTCTAAAGTGCAGGCGTGGAATAATAAGTACATATGGACATTTCAAAAAACAGTTTATTTCTATTGTTCGCGAGTTATATTGAACAACTACTAGCCATTTTACACTTTTAATTACTATACTAATGTGCCTAATTAGACTAATTAAGTAACTAATTAACTTAGTAAGTTAAAGTAATGCCCGAAATTGTAAACATTTATTTTATTTAAGAATCAGAAATGTCCCGATGCTAGACAAACGCCTCCCTTTTCTTCCGCGCTATATGTATAAGTAACAATTACATTTTGGGTAGGTATATCTCATACATATAGTATTGTGAGTTGTCACAGGTATATACATAAAGTTAGCTTTTTATATTTTTATATAAGAAAGAAGGACCACTTCACAAATAAGTATCAATATGTTGCATGGACTTCCCAGAAACCCGTAACTTTCGAACATGGTCGTGACAGACCTGTCAAACTTAATAAGAAATATCTTAGAACTCGACTGGACATGGCAACTACCTACCTCAAAACCATTCAATAAGTTAAACAACATAATGTTAATTCCTTGCATACATTATTTCGACCGGTTTAATAATAATGCAAATTGCAGCGAAAAAAACAGACGGTCATAATGCATAAATTATATAACCGCTGCCAACAAAGCAAAACATTTTACATAATTGTTGGTGCACAGTTAAAATAAACAGTATTATAACTCATTAGTGCTGTTGGCGCCATTGTGACGCCTTATTGTACTCACAGCCGCGGTTTTTTATGACTTGAATGAGGACTAACTTCAAAAATCGTAATTGACCTATCACTCCGATGGACACCTTTGTTGAGTGTCAGTAATATATGCTCGAGATTTACATTGACAAATTTATAGTTATCGATTATAGTTATCGATTTCTAAGACTGAACATTTGACAATTTAGAAAATAGCTTTATATGTATGACGTTAAGTCTATCGGAAAAATTGAGAGTTTTACTCTCATATTAATAAAGGTCAACCTATAACCGTCAAAATTTCGTTTTTGGATTTCAAGGGCTATAGGTCAACGAAAACAAAACGAATATTTGTTAAACCGTTCATAATAAGCTGTGAATACAAATATTTTTTCGATGATTAGCACATGATTGATGCTACAGTAGTCGCCGCTGCGCGAGATAGACAATCCGTCCCTCTTTTATTACTAATTTAAGTAAAAGGCGTGAAGTTTATCACGCGGCTAGATATATATTGTCAAACCAATCACGTGCTAAGTGCATGTGCAGGTACAAGACAATATCCTGTTTTAAAACTTAGCTTGTAACTCAACTATGCGTTACAGGCGCTTGTTAAATAGTCCAAGAACTGTTGTGAAACGACTTATGAGAGACTACGTATGGATTCCAGTAGATTGGTGTGGGGGACCTTTCTGCCACTCCTCTTTGAGGTCCTTTTGAGGTCATCTGCGCTCTCTTTGAAAACTTCAGGCTTAGTTAAGATGTCATTCTGCAATCGTATACGATAAGCGATAAGTAATAAATGCATGATTATGAAAGATTCGAACGAAATGTCACGTGATAATTTCCATACAATATTACGGTCACGTGACTTATCGCCTATCGTATACGATTGCAGAATGGCATCTTGACTAGGCCTGCTGCTCTACGAGAATGATCAGGGTGCTTAGCCAAGTTGCCAAACGCTAGCGCTTAATCGTCAATCGTAAGCGAAAGGTAGCTAACTGTCTTTGTCGCACTAATATGAAAGAGTGACAGAGAGGGAAAACTACGATACGCTACTAAGCGCTAGCGATTGGCAACTTGGCTAAGCATCCTGAGTTGATATTGCACTTTCATCAGATGTAGCGCCGTGGGAAGCTAGTCAATTGTTGACAATAGTAGAAAAGATGTAGAAAGCGAACTTGGTGTTAGGAGCGAAATCTTTGTAATTATTCTTAAAGTACAGTCACCAACAATAACATTTTACATAACCTTAAGAGAAAGAGATAAGATAACCTACTTATTCATGACATGACGCTAGGTTAGGAGACGTTCAGGATTTTCAGGAATGATATTTTCGAGTTATTTATAAGAGCGAGTAAGATAAAGGGTGTATAGTTCGGGAAATATTATTTGACCGAATCTTATCTTACTTACGACCTTTTGTTTTGCATCATTAACAATAGAAAAGTGCTAGACTGCTGATTGTCTAGTAAGTGTCAACGCAAAACAAAAGGTCGTAAGTAAGATAACAGTCGGTCAAATTATATTTCCCGAACTATACATGGGTGAATCAAGTTTTTTCTGTCTGTTATTGCCATTGTTACGGTCGCCTGAATCACGCTGGTTTTATGCAAAATTATGCTACTTAAACTATGCAAACATACATTTTTCTGGTGTTAATAAGCCCATTCCTTAATTTTGTATAAAACCAGCGTGATTCAAGCGACCGTAACCATGGCAATAACAGACAGAAAATAGTAGATTCACCCACATGTAATACGCGATAAATGTGACCTGTGATTTATTACAGTAATCATCTAATCATCAATCTCAAGGTTTTTTAAAGTTTCATTTAATTATAACAACACATATTTTGTGGAACAACTTAAAATATATATTTTTTTATAGTTGTATTATTTAAGTATATAGTAACACTACTATGTATATAAATTTAAATACATGATATCTAGTCATAAATATTTAAAAAAATACTAAAGTTTACCAACTAACCACCCCCATGTTTCGGTTCGGGGGTAAGATAACCGGTGTAATTACTGGCATATATTATGCCCTGGCCACGACACGACATTGGTCTAAGGCGACCAACGGCGAGCGAATCCATGAGTTGGAGCGGGATGCCGATATGGGTACGAGAGGGAGCACCACACGTTTTCCGCTAAGCCGGTCGCCTTAGATCGATATCGTGGCCGCGGCAATAGAGGCAATCCATTTAAGTCCTCAGGGTAGGCAGCGCATAGGCGATTCTTTGGTCACAATGTCCATGGGCCTCAGTTCCTGCTTTCCATCAGGTGGGCTGAGAGCTCAGTTGTCTACCCTCGTCACATAAAAAAAAGGTTTAATGAGCAGCGCTGTGATGTAGTTGTCAAACATTATAATGGCAATGTCATAAAGCGATATCCGATAATGAAATTACTGTCAACGGGCATTTAACCCGAGTGTGTTGGATTACATTATGCGTCGCTAATAGGCTACTTGACCCATATTTAAAGTTTGTCTTATATTATTAATCAATATCTGATTAACGGAAAAAAAAATAAATATATTTTTTCACCACCGAGAAAACCGCAAAATTATAACTTAAAATTTAAACTTTCGTTACCGCGCGAAAACGATACTAGCCATGTTAATGCTTAGATTATCTGTGGTGTGACGTCACTCAAACCGAAAACAAACATTTGACATGTCACTTATGTTAAAGTCAATGTCACAGTAAAGCTACATGCCTTCACGTCCATGGCGAATTTCACTCCTATAAAATTTGACATGAAGTTAGTTTAAGATCCTATGACATCACATCATGGCCGACACCGTTTTCAGAGTACGAAATTAAAAAAAAATAAAACAAATTTTTCAATAAAAAAATATGAAACCATCAAACACTTTTAATACACCGTAATTGAAAAATATTGATCTATTTAGTAAATACTACTGAAAATAATCATTTTTTGCACTAAATTTGATATGAGTCAAGTAGCCTATTATGGAGTATCGATAAAAAATAAAGTAATAATTGCAAAAACAATTACATTGTTAAGGGCTTAGTGAAAAAAAAAAACAGTCATTACGATTGTGGTAATTTGACCCTATTCCTTTCTCCTGAAATATAGGTACCTACTTATGTTACTTTAGAAGAATTATTTCTTCAGGTGCATGGTCACGATCACGATAGGCAGCATAAAAACATGAAGTGCTTATTTTTTCATATTTGAGTGGGCTCGATTCCCAGACGAGATCATGTAATTTTCCGAAAATCTATGAATGCAGAACTATATTTTTTGAAAATACCTACGACGGTAGGTATTTAAGGTACTTTCCCTTCGTATCCCTTAGTTTCGGGATGCCCTGTATACTGAGTGCGAGAACTATCATATCATAGGCACTGGTCTCACTGCGAGCTACTAAGCTATGAACTATCGGCTATAAACACGAAGAAAAGATACGCACTCCCGTGTAAATAAAAGAGACACGGCGATACTCGCCCGACGGTGATAGCTGATAGCTTTTGTTCGTGTTTATAGCCGATAGTTCATAGCTTAGTAGCTCGCGGTGATACCAGTGCCATAATTAGGAAATATGCCTAAAGCAGTTTACATTGCACTTTCTTCTACCGCCAGTGGGAAGTCAATCAATCGACAATCGTAGAAAAGGTTTAGAAAGCGGTCGCGGCGTGTTTTACGGTTCGACGTCGGCCGTAATCAATGGATGTTATGCTGGCACTTTTCATCTTTAGGGCTCTGGGAGGGACAGGCCTATTTCTCGAAAGCTTGTAACTTGTAATACAAGCGGAAGTCCTAGAGCCCGTATCTCGAAAGCTTGTAACTTGTAATATAAGTCGTCCTCTCTTTTTGACACCATAAGTCAGATAAGGGGTCCGTTTCTGGAAAGCTTGCCAGAAAAATCGATTTCGTATCAAAATTGTGGTGAGAACTTATTTTTGACCGGTACTGTATACAGTGTGTGCAATTGTGCATGCTTATTAGTGAGTCAGGAAACATCCAGGCACGAACCCAATGTACAGTTGACGTCAAAGATATAATTACGGTTTAAGTGCCAAAAATATCTTTACACGACTCTATTGCTTTGACATTGAGGTCATGTAAATATATTTTTGGCACCTAAACCGTAAGCATATCTTTGACGTCCACTGTACATTAATAATTATTCTTCATCTAACCGTGTCATAGAACGAGGTTCCTAAATAGGACATTGATTAGTCTAACAGCAACGAGTTCAAACAATATAATCAGCCCATTGTTAGACTCTATGTCCATGTATTAAGGTTGACAATAAGTCATTCAACTAAGTCTATAGTTAGGCGGCATATTTTGACTAGGATTGTCGCGTGGGAAGGCTTGGAGACTAAACTTGTTATTTGTATTATTAAACATAAATGATACTATTACGGTCTTATACAAAAATAATCCTTAGAGAAGCTCAAGTTCTCGACGTTTCGAAATCACTCCGGGGTTTGTGACAGACAAATTGTTACGGTAACATAAGACGATATAACTAGAACAAATTGTCAGAGTTTTCAGAGTTTAAGTTAATAATTTCGTCTTTACATTACGCCATACTCGTGAAGTTAGAGAGATTTTAACAGTGTATTCTATTGACTACAGATATTTTCTCCATAGAAATATAACGGTTTTTTTCGTTCTTTTTCGTTCTTCGGTATATAAAATCTAAGCTAATGGAGTAATTTAAAAATATGATATTGTAAATTACATAAATATTGAGCAGGACACAAAGAGTACAATTTTTTTTTAAATATTGGGCTATTTCAAGGTTTTTGTAAAATACCGGTTCCGGTCCCTTTTACTTTATTTTGAGACTAGGTGCCTACAACACGTGACCAGCAAACGATGTGGCGTCGACTATGGCATTTCATACTATACAACGCGCACGCCACGCACATACGTGCGTTCTCATGCTGCACCCGCATTCGGTATGCATCGGCCTTTGAATCAGCGTTTCTCCTGCCGTTCCGAGAGAGAGCCTGGGAGCCCGTTTGACACAGTTGGTGTCACTGTCGTTCACAGACACGAGTTCGCGATGCTGCTAGCGAGTTGCCTCGGGCAACCAGTGTAAATATAAGCACTTGCAAGTTATTACCTATACTTAATGCAAGTTTTGAAACGAAGCTGTTATAGCCCGAAAGAAGAAGTTTTTTATTTATTTTTCAAGCAGCATTGTGTTACGAACACAAAATTTGACACACAAAGTCGATTATTTGACAGTCGCGACCAGTTGTAATGACGTCAAACATTTTAGAAATTGCATGCTGAATTATTTTTTATGCAATAAAATAAGTCGGAAATGTTCAATAAAACTTCACTGATTACTCCAATCATTTCAAGTAATTAAAAAAAAATGCAGTATACGTTTGAAATCACCCACTAATTACTAGCAAGCATAGTTATTAGTATTACAAATCTGTAACTTACTCTCACGCGCACCGGTACCTATGGGAAAAAGCTACTTTCATCCCATTGACTGATTCATATCACTCGTTGAGTAAGAGCGAAAGAAATGGTGTAACTGGGGCTTAATACGTAGAGTCGTCATCAGATATATCGCAACAGCCAGGGTGCTCATAAATATATGAGCAGGCCTCTGTTGCTATGGCGTTAGAGCGCACTTTCAGATATTTTGAGCTACTTGGCCGCTCTGATATTATGTGATGGTGACGCACGATCGACGATCAAGCCACTCTATATCGTATTTGTATGGTATTAAGTTCATAATGACGTAAGAGTAGGTCGGTTTTTGTTGTATAATACATGCGTCACGAACGTGTGAGATTTAAAGCGAAAGGATTTGATCTGCTTTTGTTATGATGTCAAGATTGGGAATGTGACATGGAGTAGGCCGCGTAATGGTCCTCGCACATAACTCAACAGCGACTCCATTGTATGCCAAATATTGAATTATAAGCCCTTTATATTAAAATACGGACACCCTGGATGCAGGTTGCATCTAATCGGTACATGTGGAGTGCCAGTGTCCAGAGGGGAGGCCTATGTTTAGAAGTCTTATAGCTGAAATAATGATGATGATGATGATATTAAAATAGTGTATACTATACACTGTATAGGTATCGGCACGAGAGTTGAGGTGAATGATTGCACACACATTCAAATGAAGTACTAATTGCAAAAAACGTAGTGAATAAATGAATGACTTGCGTCAAAATATTGAAGCAAATCCCTTGAACAAACTTTTTGGTCAATCTTACAGTTGCAATTGGGTTTGCTGTTAGTACAAAAAATACTAATATTGAGTTCTTTGGAAAAAACTCAATATTAAAAGATACACGTTTTTTTATTGTTATAAAAATGCAACTTTAGTGCGAAAATCCCTTTTTATTATTACTTCGAGCAGAAAGAGCGTAAGTCACAAATGTTAAGAATCAGCTAAATGACGTCACAAGTAATGTTTCATACACTTAAGAAAACGACGAAAAACGGCAACAAGTGTCAAATGTCACTGCCAAAAACAAATGACATTCCAACTACAAGATTTTTTGTTTATAGAGGCAGCTCTGAATCAGTTATGTGACGTCACTTCCCGTTTAAACTACTTTTAAGATTATTTAACAAAAATATTGCAAAATAAAAATAAAAAAAATATATTTTAGTGATCTACATGATTTTCGATTTAGAGACATCGATTTGAAACGTTGTCAATTTGAATTAAGTACCTACCTCACAAATGTGTTGAACCAAAGTCAACAATATTTTTATATTATATTACACGCAATACACATAATATAATTGGGCGATTTGGTTCTACTTTTCACTTACGATCAGGTGGAGTGGAGCCACTTTGTTGTGCCAACATAAAAAAAAAATACACAGTAATTATAATTGCGCACTAGCTACTTTAAAACAGCTCCCAGTAAGGAAATACCTTAATTAGAATAATTAGGTTAAGTTTCAAGACTGCCAAGTAAAGCACTAGCAAATCAGCAATAACTTTATATTCATTCCTGGTACCTGTCCTTCCACAACTCAAAGGATTTATACCGAGAAATGTTTTCTTCATCGATTGTACTTGAGTTGAATGGAAAAACTAGGAAGGGTAATTCTAGGAAATTGGCAGCAAACAAATCGCGATTCAAGTTAAATCAAATAATTGTTAAGCAGAAAACAAGTAACTTCGATTTGTTGAAGTCCGAAGATGATGTGTATCTTTTGAATTTAAATTTTTGTGAGACATACGGTCCATTCATCCTTAGTTTTCTTATCTAGTAAACAACTTTCTAACCTAAAAGTACACGTTTTCTGTTGCAAACTGCTGTTTCCATGATTAAAAATTAAGCAATTTAAATACTATTCACTACGGGCGGACTGCACAAATACTCAGGTATTTTGGTATGGGCAAATATGGCAGTTTACAACAGAAAACGTGTACTTTTAGGTTAGTTACTTTAATAACTATAAATGTAATTAAACGGTTTAAACTAACGATTTTAAAATTATAGCTAACGTGAGCCTCAAACATATTAAAATATTATCAAACCGGGTTACTCACGTATTTAAGTCGATGATTGCTCGATATGTTTCGACCCATTAAGAGGTTCCTCGTCTGGAGCACCCTCGGCCAAAGCCCGACGCGTACTGCGGGCCTGCGCTTTGCTAGAATCGATAAATGTCGAGCAATCATCGACTTAATTACGTGAGTAACCCGGTTCGATAAAATTTTAAATGGTTAAACTAACGTGTCAATATTTATTTAGTCACTACGCGCGACATATTTCGGAGAGCCTAGGTCTCCTTTATCAAGCAATGAGCCAGCGTTCAAGCAGACTTGCGAAATAAATCTTGTAAAATTGGATGTCATATTAATACTTGTGATAAATAAAATATACAGTTCATATTTCTGTATATAATATTTTCTTCGGTTACCGCGAGGATTACTCATGAAATAAAACGATGGAAACGGATAAACTCGCGTATATTAATTACTTAACTTTAACTTCATTCCGTCGTTTCGAACACTTTACAGGGTTCGTGGTCTGCGGGCGACCACGACCGCGAGTTTATACGTTTTCATAGTTTTATTTAATTTATGTATGTACTTTGAAAATTGTCATATCCCCCACAGTTATGCGGGAGTGAAACGTATCTTATGAATTTCTATATTTAGTGCCTATGTAGTTATTTGGACAGGTGAACAGAATAAAAGATTTAAACCCAAAAAACTTAAATAAAAGCCTGAAGAACACAGACTGCAGTACTCATATCAGATAACTTTTAACCCGAGATTATATAGCAGCTCATAAAACTCATAAAGTGAGATTGAAAGCTTTTTACTCGGACAATATGTACCTGTCACATTATTCGTAGACTTACATACAGAATGATTTTTATTCACCGCCAACACTTGTGGGGATTTTTCAATGCCATTGTGGTGCTATGGTGAGCAATAGGGGGTTGCATGGTCTGTCCTGCAGCAGGAGCGCTGGCCGTATTGGAATCTTAAACTTACAATGTGTAGGTGTGTACTTGTGTAGATATGTATTATTATTATTATTGATGTATATGTGCTATGACAATTCCACTTGATAAGTTTTGTTAAAGTTTTGCACCCATAGTTCCGACCCCTAATCATCAGTCATCACTACTTCTCATCACATCTCCGAATTTTTTCGGACAAAATCAATAAAAGTTTCCACTTTAATTTTCAACTCTAAGGTGAACTCGATGTTATCGAGGAAAAGTCAATTTAGAAGGGGTGACGGTGATTATTTCTGTAAAAACAAAAAGAACAAATTTTCATACATTCCCGAAAATAAAAATTTACGGGACAGGTTACGATCCGCTCTAAAATATGTATGTTAACGATTTTGATCTCTATTCCTTTCATGTATGTACCAAACTGAATAGATATTAGTAGTCGTATAACAAAGGGAGACTCAGCGGGCTCTCAATAGCTGTCAGTGGATTTCGCCACGGATTTAAGAGCACGCATTACCCTCTTTTCGCCGTAAATATAGCACGATGAAAAGTATCCGTTTGTTTACATTTGCTACGAGTTTTACTTATCAAAGTTCGTATCATGAGCTGTTGCGGCGTTTTTAACGCTCGATTACATTATCCAGCTCGCTCCAATACGGAAGTGTGAGTGGGATGGATAGAAAATACACGCGCATTAATAACGTAGCGGTACCTCATGGTAGGGTTACAGGTATTCCGAATGAGGTGGGCTTGTGAAATAGGTGTCGGTTTGGGATAATATAACACGCAACCCAATTTTTTTAAAGATCATAGTAAAATTGTTGGGATTATTCACGCGTAGTTTAGAAAGCTGTGATCATAAATTATAGATGAATCATGTTTAAAAATGTTGGATATAGGCATTCGTAAAGATGATTTTTTACACAGCTAGGTTAGTTATTTGCGAATATTGACATGTTTTTGTTTCGGTTTGATTACCTAAGTCGTTGAATATGTTTGCATAGTTTAGATAGCTTAATTTTACATTAAGCCAGCGTGACTTAAGTGACCGTAACCATGGCAATAACAAACAGGAAAAAGTTGATTCACCATTTTACTTGACCAGGCGCGGATCCAGGATTTCGTTGACGAAATCCTCAGCTCAGTATTTTATACCGGTATCTATTTTTTTGTTAACAAACACCACCTAGGTCTAGTGTCATTGCCAGTGATCGGTTTTTTGGATTCACCCTCACGGGATTTCGCGTATATAAAATGACGGGTGTGACTATAACAAAAATGAATACTATTATATTACATTATGAACAGTAACATGGCAAATTGCATGGAAATACGTATAAATAATCAAAGTTTATTTTTCAAGTTACTATAGGAGACCCGCCGGGGGAATCCAAAAAACAGATCAATGGTCATTGCAAGTGCCTGCATTGCCCCCCCTTCCTTGGATCTGCACTTGTACTTTACTGGCTTCACTTAAAGGTATTGACGTAGCGCAAGAGCGAAAAATTCTAAGAAAAACTGGGAACTCGAGAGTTATACGCTTGCAAGGGTTTCGAGGCACGAGTAGGAAACAAACTTTGCTGAGTGAAATACAACACTTTTCCTTTGCCAAAGAAAGCTAAATTCTAGTTAGAAACATTACGGATTAATCGAAACTAATTTTAACCTTTAGTACTGTTTGGTAGCCAGATTTGGTAGCTGTACTTCTTCAATGCGGTAATAAATGTCAACCTTTAAAAACTTAAAACGCCATTTTAAAATAGTTGTAATTGGTCCATCAAAGTTTTGATTGGCTATATTTAGGGATCGGAACTATGGGTGCAAAACTTTAACAAAACTTTAAAATGACATATTGGAACACTTTAGTCAAGAAAAATACGAATATTATTGAAAAATCTGTATCCAATTTTATTCCCTATCTCGGAATCTTCAACTTACAATGTGTGGGTGTGTAGATATGTATATTTTATGGATGTATGTGCTATGTCAAGTCCACTTGAGAAGTTATGTTAAAGTTTTGCACCCATAGTTCCGACCCCTAGCTATATCCTATAAAAAATAGCCAAAGATGTTGCGCTGAGATATATCGCACACCTAGATCAAAACAGTATTAACTCTAAATTTATCTGTGTTTTAGGTAAGGGTATATTCGTGATCTACAAAGTTCGTAGATCTCAAATTTACCCGTAATTAAAAAATGCATACATTTTGAGTTAATACCGTTTTGATCTAGGTGATATGCGCAGTGTTAAGAAAAGCGCTATGTCCTGCCCCTTTTGGCACAATTGAACAATTGTTTTTGGGGGCATTTTTGACCTGGCGTTAGTAGTCCATGTTATATTATGGCCTCAGGCATTCGCACAACTTAACTAGAAGAACTCACCAATGGTACCAGGAAACCAGGCGCACAAAGGGTTCCTCTGAAGGTCCGAGCTGCTGTTCCCGACCCTGATCTCCAGGTCTTGCAGGGGTTGGTGACCTGGAAGAAGGAACTGGATATAAAAAAAAATGATTTTTACGGTCCGGCACACAATTCTATTGCGGATCACCAATGCATAAAAGAAGTATTCACCTAGGTAGGCAAGTATTTCAACCTTATGAGGTTCAAAACATTACAGCACAAAGAATCTGGAACATTCTAGGCTGTCACAATAGATCAAAAGTGGTCGATAATGCAACTTTTTAGCCCATACCATCAATAATAAATAATAACTGTGATAATATTTACAGTAACCGGCGATTAAGTTTGCACATCGGTCTTTAGAAAGAGAAAAATAATATTGCATAAACGTCACATAAGTTCGAGAGGGACAACGCTCTATGAAGCCGAGTCTCTTTCCAGTGACCGATGTGCGGACTTTATAGAATTACCCCCTTATTAATAAACGTCTGCAAACTTAACAAGCCGCTAATAATTGTTTGTCCCTTTTGCTCTTATGGACATATTGTTATGACCGAAAGGGACAAACAATTATTAGCGGCTTGTTAAGTTAGCAGACGTTTATGAATAAGGGGGTTACTGTAAAAGGTAGACGGATAATCTATGTTGCCGTGCGATACTGCTCATTATCTTACTGACCCTCATGTGCCAACCCTGCTGATACAACTTGAGGCCTCACAATGCATAAATTATCTTACTGACCCTCATGTGCCAACCCTGCTGATACAACTTAAGGCCTCACAATGCATAAATTACTAGTAGAATTTTACAACTAAATTTATAAGCACGCTCAATTGCACATTCGTGCTAATAATGTTGTTTACCAATTAAAATGACTTTAATCGGTAATCAGTAATCACACTTCATAGTTATTCTGTTATCGCGTGTTCAGTAATTAATTGGCAGTTGTTATTCTTCACACTAAAGCCATTCATCCTTAAGGCTGAGCCACACCAAGTGCGTGCTCAAAACGTGCACGTGCGTGTTGTACCGTCGGAAAAGTCATAGTAGATCGCACACCGCTTGCACATCACGCGTGCGTGCACGGCACGTCAGCGGTATGCCAGCCAATATGACATTTACATACGTTGCAACGCGTACGCCACGAACGGTGTTGCTTGGGCTTAAAATTGACTCTCAAAATCGGTGCTGATTGGATGACAAGTAAATAAAATAAATATCTTGGGACAACTTACACAAATCGACCTAGTCCAACGGTAAGCTCAATTAAGGCTCGTGATATGGGGTACATACGACGATATATATATTAATAGATACTTAAATACATAGACATCCATGACCAAGGAACAAATATTTGTGATAAATAAATACACAAAGAATGCATTCGGCAGGATTCGAACCCGGAATCTCCAGCTTTGTAGGCAGGGTCACTACCAACTAGGCTATGGAGGCTGAGTGACAAGTGTCATCCCCCTTCAATACATCACCCTTACGAATCTTAACCCGCCATTTAAAAATAATTCGGAATGTTCCATCAAAGCTTTGACTATATCACATTTGAATCAGTCAAAGATATCGTCATCTATCAGGAAAATATTTGTTCCATCCATATACATGGTTGTTTTCAATACACAGTATATACACACTGAACAGATATTTCTGATAAACACACCAGTAACTGCCTTTATCGGGATTCGAACCCAGAATCTCCAGCTTCGAAAGCAGGGTGGCTAATGAGCGAGGCACAGAAGCACAGAATATATAAACTAACAGAAGCCATCGAAAATGTTGCTTTGAATTGAATATACAGGTTTTCGTTCATTTCTGCCAGTATTAATATTTACCACAAAATTTACGAGTGGTTTCCCGCCGCCAGAGGTCAGCGAAGTACAGGTACATTTAAAACACATTTTTCGTCGTAAATTGGAAATGGGATTTAACACTGCAGCGCCAGCGTGTGGTTTTTTATATATTTAACTTAGTCAATA
Organism: Thaumatotibia leucotreta; assembly: GCA_025490895.1. NCBI lineage: Eukaryota > Metazoa > Arthropoda > Insecta > Lepidoptera > Tortricidae > Thaumatotibia > Thaumatotibia leucotreta. The sequence continues at coordinate 19,213 of JALPQI010008865.1, forward strand.
TTAAACATACCTAATAGTTAGTGGTCGGAAAATGGGAGTAAAACTGTAACAAAACTTTGTGGAGTTGATATAATTGAGTTTAAAAATCCGTAATAAGTAATAATATTTCTACGTATCTTTTGTGAATGACCGCTATTTACTAAATAATCAGTTGTGCAATGTAAATAATATCAGTGTCAATAAAAATAATTGTTAAAAGTAATACTCAGTGTTGCTACTTAAGTATCTTATTTTAGACAAAAATAGTGGGGTTGCCATTACAGTGTTGTATTTATCTACATTAACCAATTTATTAAAAATTCTAGTCTATGGCTATGTTTCCCCTGAAGGCAAAGTTGGCTAGTTTGACGTATATATCGTAAATTGAAAACGTATACTAAACCATTCCGAATCCAACTAAACCACAGATGACTAAACTCTGATCGATCACAATACTCTCTAATCGCAAAACGGCGGAACTGCACAAACAATAACACATCAGTCATTTAGCAAGCCAATTTCCACGCTAAGAACAGTCGTATCTCCATCTAAGTTCATCCAATTTCACGCCATGTTAATACGCAAATAAGTTGCATAATCGCATGAAGCATGCATACACTTAAGGCAATTTGCTCGCTGCGGCATCAATCTGCCACAGCCTAATAAACCTCAGCGTTGAAGTCGACACAGGCCAGCAGTTTACAGAGAGTTCGCAAGAGACGGCAGCAGGCTGTGACGCCAGTGACATGTGGTTAGGACCCAGGTTGCGGTGCGCGGTGAACGTTTGTCAATTTCCTTGTAATCGAGGAAATGTACTTGCGAAAGATGATTTGAGTTCTGGTTTGAATCTGTTTGTTTGTTCGACTTTCACATTTTGTAACCATTGCTTGGCTAATTGGGTTGACAATTGTAATAGACAAATTGACGAGGTGTTTGTGTTTGTTATAGATTTAGACCTACGGCTTCAGTATAAGTGACGCGCGTCCCGTCTTTAAATCTTTGTGTAATAATCTGTATTTAAATCTTTGTGTAATACTCTTATGCTCTAATATTTGTTAGATTGTTTGATTTGAGACGGTATAATATATTTACGTAAGATTGACTTTAAATTATCTTTGATTGCTGATAGCTGCTTCATAATAAAGGAAAATAGTAGTTTATTGGTGAAAATATCATGTGATTGCCTATAAATCCTTTAATAATATTAAGGCATGTCTTACATATATTTTATTCGAAATAATTTGGTTGGTAGTTCATACCAGAAAATGGAGCTTTTAAACGTGGAGACGGTTTTAAATTTAATTTCCATCTGACTACTCATGTCCTTCATTACTTTTTCCTTTTCATCCAAAAGCCTTAAATAATATACATGACATGATTAAATAACTCGGATCCTGCCAGCCGACTTTATTTGCTTTCAGTGGCGGATTTATTTTCACATTTTATCTATGAACAAATAAAACATGGAAGCCGCACGCTATATTAAATTGCCTTTCAAAAACGGTCCTGAATTATAGTTGACAACTGTCACCCCCTCTTCAATGCATCATGGTAATGATCATTATCATTACCATTACCATGATGCATGTCAATGCATACCCAATGTCAATATCAATCTATAAAACCTTAAACCGCCCTTTAAAAATGGTTGTGATTGGTCCATCAAAGTTTTGATTGGCTATATTCCGATATATGGCCGAAATATGCGGGGTGTTAAGAAAAGCGCTATGTCGTGCCCTTCTTGGCACAATTGAACAATTGTTTTTGGAGGCATTTTCGAGCTGGCGTTAGACGTCCATGTTATATATGGTCGCAGCATTTTATGTATATGTATACGGTGTGTTAACATCATGCAGGGTTTTATTGAAACCGAGAATTGAGATGATTGGATTGATTTTTAGCCCTTATTTGATTAAAATGTCTAAATTAATTAACGCTTGACAATAACAGTCCGCAACACTCGTAGCGTTTGACAAATAAGCGGACACATGTTACACAAATCGTTCGAAGGAAATAAAATTAATTGTACAGTTAATTGAAATATATGTCAAATCTTAATACTTGAAAACGATTGACAGTAATGCGTATTATTTGCCATTTTTGTAAAAGCGTAGATCATGGTAACACACTGTATTTGATTAGCATTCAACATGATATTATGGGTTAAGTAGTGGTGACAAAGGCCATACACATACACATAGCTTGGCAAAAAAGAGTAGAAATTAAAAAGTAGCAACATCGTAGTGTCGTCCCTTTCAAATCAATATGCGTGAGAAAACGGAACGACACTACAATGTTGCCACTTTTTAATTTCTACTCTTTTTTGCCAGGCTATTTTAGTAACCTTGCCTACGAAGCTGGAGGTCCTGAGTTTTATTCCCGAAAAGGGCGTTTATTCTTTTGTTTATCACATCAGTTATCACATTTGTCGCTCCCGAGTTGCCCTGTATATGTATGTACCTACACCTTAATTTGCCTTTGTCTCTATGAGTTTACTATAATCGTCCCATAAAATAATGTATTCAACATTTATAGAAACGTCCTAGGCATATTAATGCGACAGTATCAACATAATACTTGATTATTTGTGCAGTCAATTGAAGTGTTAATGACAATGATTATGATAATAGACGTGCAGCTTCCCGGCGACGCACATTGGAGACGAAGGTGACACCTACGGACTCCGGAGGTTACGTTCTGACGTACACATTAAAAATAAACAAGCACCTGTGTATTTTATTACATATTTGTGTGAATCAACTTTTCTTAGGCTGCCGTGTTATTCACTAAGGAAACCGCCTTGCTGTCAGCGCTGTGACAGCGCTGCGGCAGCGTCGAGCCTAAAATTGGTATTCACTAATGTACTTTAAACGACACTAGTGCTCGGCGACGAATGCGGCGTGAGCTGGAACTACACTGCGTCGAGAGTTTGACGTTTAATGTACGAACTTCGTATTCTCTAACGAAAAACAGCGACGAACTCGCCCACAACCTCGCTTACAGCCTCGATTCCTAATGTCAAATAAAACAGCTAGGATTTTAGACAAGGCTGTCTTGACGTCGAGCTCGTTGACGAACGCAGCGTCGAATGTGTGAATAAGAGAATAGCATAGCTGGTTCCTGTGTCACGTGGACCGCCCGCGCGGATCTCTCAGACTGCGCCAGTCTGAAACGCGCCATTACTTTTCTATGCTCATTTATTTTTAAGCCTTGGATTTGCTCATATATTTATCATATTTTCATAGACTGCGCCAGTCTGAAACGCGCCATCGATTCGATACATATTTGCTCCGCGCGGGCGGTCCGCGTGACACAGGGACCAGCCTTAATTATGCTACTTAAATTATGAAAACATGCATGTAGACCATGTTTGTAGGTAACCTATTAAGGAAAGGGCTTATTGAAACCAGAAAAACACATTGTTGCATAATTTAAGTAGCATTATTTTTTAATAAAACGCTGGAGAACGTAATTGTATTGCAGATAAGGGCTAAAAAATTCATCGACCGATTGTGATCTATTGTGGCAGCAAGAGACCGTAACCATGGCAATAACAAACAAGAAAAAGTTTATTCACCTAGTAACCCTAAACGCTTTAAGAATACTAAAAAACTAGTGTTTTGATTGGCCTCTCCTTGCATCTCCATGCTTTTTTGAATTCTTTTCACTACTTACCACAGCATCCTCTAGTGTTAACCATGACCACATTGACCACTTCTCAGTGGCTTCCACGCATCTCTTCACGTCATGCTCCGTGATCTTTTCTCCAATTAACCCTGAAAACTTTAATAGCATAGTGTCTGAGCAGGTCTTGGCTGGAACCACGGGTTGGCCTGTCGTTGGGTCTCAGTACACTTCTTGCCATCACGTTCCGTGGTATCCTCTCCAGTATCTCATCTAAATGGCATAAATGCTCAACTACTTACCACAGCTCCCTCTAGTGGTAACCCTGACCACTTTAACAGCATAATGCCTCAGCAGGTCTACCTGCCACCACGGGCTGGCCTCTCGTTGGGTCTCCATGCACCTCTTGCCATCATGTTCCGTGGTCTTCTGTCCTGCATCCCATCTAAATGACATAAATATTCAAGCACTTACTACAGCACCCTCCAGTGGTAACTCTGACCACTTTAACAGCATAGTGCCTGAGCAGGTCTACCTGCCACCACGGGCTGGCCTTTCGTTGGATCTCCGTGCACCTCTTGCTATCATGTTCCGTGGTATTTTCTCCTGTATCCAATCTAAATTACATAAATATTCAAGTACTTACCACAACACCCTCTAGTGGTAACCCTGACCACTTTAACAGCATAATGCCTTAGCAGGTCCACTTGCCACCACGGGCTGGCCTCCCGTTGGGTCTCCGTACATCTCTTGCCATCATGTTCTGTGGTCTTCTCTCCGTCGTTGCCATTCGCTGCACCGCCTCCACGGACTGTAGTGGACTGGTTCGCTGGCTTTCTGAACGCAACATTCGTTCCTGTTGTGATTGAAAAGTAAAATAAATGATAAACATAAAATAAATCAATGTGCGACAAATTAATCAAATGAACAACTGAGGAGTGCATTTTCAAAAGGGCTCATTGGAACTCTTTCAATAAAGGTTATTTTTCAATGTTTTCATAAGATAAATAAATAATCTCTATTGACAAAGTAGTAATAAGCCCTTTTGAACAGACAGGCCTCAACTGATGTGTGATGAACTGATAAATGAACAAGCAATGGATGAAAAAATATTAAACATAAAGTACATTAACTGACAAACCAAACTTTAAACCAATAAAATACCATTACCGTATTGCCACAATGACCAGCTCTGCGACATCCTCACTCAGCGGATCCGGATCCTACGACCTTCACCAGGTTATAAATTCATCTTGTGGGGTCCCTACCCATGCTGGATATTCCGGTCTTGGTGGCAATCTGCGCACCCACAGATTACTACACTACGTCCAGCAGTGGGCGTCTTTCAGCTGATGATGATGATGTTGTATTGCGGCCATCAGCTAGATTGTAACAAGCGATCTAGCTAATTTAATTACTTACCTTAAAATAGATACTAGAGAGTTCACTCTCCCCTCGTACATTCCTTTGTATTCGGCTCTAAAGAGCTGACAGCAGGCCAAGCCAAGATGCGATTCTGCAATCGTCCGATAAGCAATAACTCACGTGACCATAATAATGTACGGAAATGGTCACGTGACTTCGTTCGTATCTGTCATTCTCATACATTTATTAGTATTACTAATCGCTTATCGTATGTGATTGCAGAATGCATGTACGATAGGCCTGTAGATCTTTCCAAGCTCTTTGATGACTGCAATATCCCTGGCTCATAGCATTTACTCGATACTAACAATCATTGGCAGGATCGCCATGTACGAAATTATGTTTTGGTCGAGCACTTACCACAAAAAGGAGGCTCAGCAGTCCAATCGCCTCGTAGAGTGCACTCTCTCTGTCTCGCACCGAACAGTTCGTATCCTTCGTCGCATTCGTACGTGGCGATTGCCCCGGGGACGATATCTGTGTCGCTCTTTAGGGATACGCGGGCGTTCGCTGGTACCGCTGGGTGGCCGCAGCGGCGTTCCACTGCAACAAAAGAAAATAAAAATAAATATCGTAGGAAAATGTTACACGAATCGATCTGCTTAGTACTACCAACAGCAAGCTTTATATAATACTTTCTTCGGTTACCGCGAGGATTACTCATGAAATAAAACTATGAAAACGGATAAACTCGCGTATATTAACTAATTTTAACTTCATTCCGACGTTTCGAACACTTTACAGGGTTCGTGGTCTGCGGATGACTGACAATGGAGGAAATTTGATAGATCTACCTCCATCAAAATAAGAAAGATAAGTACAAAACTACCCACCAAAGAAAAATTACTAAACCACAGACAATAAATTTTAAGGGTGGCTGTACATACAAAATTTGCAAATTAAGCTAGTTATTCATTACAAATATTTTCAGAATGAAGACAAGAGACAAAATAAATAATCTACGCCGGTTCTACCGGTAATTTTGGGATACTTTCCTAACAATACAATCATACAAAGGAAGGAAATACTTCTCAGGCAGTGGCGTAGGGATAGAACCGGCGTAGATTATTTATTTTCGCAATTCCGAAATGCCAAACCTCATGTCAAAATTTAATGAAAATTGTTTTAAATCTTGCGATTGTCAAGCAATTCGCAAAATCAAAAGTACTTAGTTCATTAACTGTAACAACGTTTTTATTAATAATTTTCTGTATTGTTGGCAAAAAGCCACATGGACCATCGACAGTAAGCGGTTGGTCTACGGCGATCTGTGACGTTAGTAACATTGATATTTTACAATTGTCGCACCTGTCAGCACGGTGAAATAGGGGGCATGACATTTGAATAATTAGCTAATGTCGCTTTGATGGACCTTTGACCGACACTAGCAGAATTCCTGTATTCAACCCTGCGTCGAAATCACGCGAAAATGCAATTGTAATTTAGTTCAAAGCTCCAAACGCACTATACAAAGCTGTAATATAGTAGCCCTACATTACGCAGAATGCGCGCTAAGTGAAAATGGAATGCGATTACCGCGGAATGTCCGTTCCGAGGACGCCTATGTGTCGAGGACTGTTGGGCTACGGCGCCATATTTAATTTACATGTACAGTAAAGGTCTTTTATTCATAGAACAGTAACGGTAATAGTACTTTACTGTAGTACTTTTCTCACGCATGCAACGAAATAAACAACAAAAACATCAAAGTTTTATTTTTTGGCAGAACGTCATGAGTGTCACTAGTGTCAGGACGCCTGTGCCACAAATCTATATGGAATGAAATTAAAAAAAGAGCATTTTACCGGCCTAGGCCTTTAAGATTTGTATGTAATTCCATTAATGACCTCTTCTCCTGGTCGCACCTAAAACGTCATACTTCGTCATAAGGAACATAACAACAATATTTCATTGCAAATTTCAGAAAAAGATATTTGGTGTTAACAAATAAATGGTCCAAGATAACAGAACATGATAAGCCTCTCCAGTCCACTGCTGGACGTAGGCCTCTCCTATTAACTATGTGTAGTTATGTACGCGTTAGGAGGTAAATGCACATCATCGCCACGCTGGGCAAGCGGATTGGCGATCGCAGTGTATCCACTATGATGACGCTGCTGCCCATCATCAATCTATCAACGAGTGGTCAGTGATACTTCGATCCCTCAGTCGACTCTCACGACACCCACGGGAAGAGTTGGGTGGTGACAAATGTGTCCTTACTGCGGACACCACGCGGATAACAGAACATTGTCAAAGGCGCCTAGCCTTGTTCTTGGATTGCATATACCCGAGAAAATTGACTGGCGGTTGCTAAAACCAAGTGACCGACCGGTGCAGGCATCAGCAATAATTTTGAACAACTTTACTATGAGGCGAAAACTAAATCCAAAAAAAATGTTCCATTGAAATAGTCAAAGACCTAAATAATGTGTGGAAGAGTATTACTTACTAAGGTATACATATAGTTAGGTAATATTGTTTATAAACAGAATTGTTTTAAAAGTGACCATTTTCATATATCTAATATTATGGTCACGTGACTTATCGCTAATCGTATACGATACCCGAATGGCATCTCGCCTAAGCTGATCATTCAAGTGACACTAGTACAAGGAGACACGAGGCAATCAATAATTACAAGTACATTGAGGGCAATTCGGTCTGCGGTCAAACGGACTGACTGACCATCGTAATTCATGACTAAATAGCGAGCTACTAAGCTATGAACTATCGGCTATAAACACGAACAAAAGATACGCACTCCCGTGTAAATAAAAGAGACACGGCGATACTCGCCCAGCTCGCGGTGAGACCAGTGCCTAAAGGTGCATTCCACGAAAAAGTCTACCATTGTCCCGTACGAACACGGCTTTTCTCAAAATTGTGGGTGGACCAGAGGACTCAAAAATTGCTCAAAAATATATATAATAACTAATAACTCGAAAGAAAACTCAAATTATCAGAATATACACGCGTTTGTACGGGACAGCCCATGGAATGCTCCTAAAAAACATATATATACTCCATTTCAAATACCATGACCCGATGCCACATAAAACTTTGAAGTGACTTCGGGCCATGGTATTTGAAATTGAGTATACCTGTAACTTTCCAAAGTTTGTGAAACGGTATCTATAAGATTAAAACAATTGCATAATTATAATTATAGGTTGCATATTTACGGGTGGGTTTAATTATTTTGTCTTGATTTGCTACAAAATGTTTTTTTATTCCGTCGACAAGATCGTTCAACAGTGCACAGTCAGCCTCCGTAGCCTAGTTGGTAGTTGGTAGTGACCCTGCCTACGAAGCTGGGGACCTCCAGCAGGGGTTCGAATCCCGGCGAGGGCATTATTTATGTATTTATTAGTTCCTTGGCCATGGCTGTTTATGTATTTAAATATCTATATGTATCTTCTATCTATCTATCTATTATTCATATAATATCGTCCCTCTTCACAAGAATTAATTGAGCTTACGAGTACCATGGAACTAGGTCGTTTTGTGTAAAAGTGCATTCAAACCAAAAGAGCATTCGCTGTTCTATCCCCCGTTCTACGAAATCAACCAATCACGTTTTGTGTAACGTTCGAATTAGAGTGGGATGTTAGAATAGCGAATGTTAATTTGTATTTGTATAAACTAAAATTAAGATTCCTAGCAAGCTATACAGTATGTATTTGATCGTAAAGCAAAGAAAGAAACACATTAATTTTTAGATCATACTAAACAACTTTTACTATGGGGCCAAACCCGAATTCACGAAAAAAATTTGGACATTTTCATACATTTTGATTGCGTGATCATGAACACGTTGTATGGGAGAGTAATTTTTTTTTCACGAATTTGAGTTTGGCCCCATAGTAAAAGTTGTTTAGTATGATCTAAATATTAATGTGTTTCTTTCTTTGCTTTACGATCAAATACATACTGTATACACATGTGTATTTTTTTAGTAGTGCATGCTGTTACTTATCTCCATTAATTAATACGGCGCATAGATTTTAAATGTGCATGTTAGTTTTAATATTAAAACAGTGTACTTATTGTTGAAGGACAAAATAAATAAAATAATAGAAGAAAATGTAGACGCGAATGTTTTCCCAACAATTCAGTGTTTCATTTATTTCCGATATCAATTTAGAAAAGTCAGTTCTAAGAAACTGTCTTGCCACAGAAAACATTACTCGTAATTTTATTATTCTGTGAACTAGTAATAATCTCGTGAGGCCCAGTGTGCATTGTTAGGCACGCTCCCCTTTAATAGAATCTAGACTTTCTGTAATATAAATAAAGTAGGATTTCACAACAACAACAACAAATGAAATTCGGTAATCTTACACAGCATACAGTCAGCAGCAGATATTGCTAAGCGGGTAGGGAGTTCAAAACGAACTTGGCACGACCTTATTGCTAAGATAATTGTGAACACCCTACCCGCTAAGCAATATCTGCTGCTGACTGTACATTGCACATCTAGAATTGAAATATGATTTAAATAAATAATAATTTAATAAAAATAATAAATAAAATAAAATATGTTTATTGCCAGAAAGGGTGAATTACAATTACAGCTTACAAATGATATTGAGGTCCCTGGCCTCTGAGCTAAACCACTAATTGGAGTTCGAGGCCAACGAATCTACGAAAATATTGCCACATCAATGAAATGTTCATACAATAGTAAATCTTTATTTTCTAAAAACAGCCGTTGAGATATCTTATTTATTGGTAATTTTAATTCTTTAATTTATAGAAACAATATTATTTACTTATTTTCACGTAAATATAAGATATTTTAATAAAAACGGAATTATCCGCAATTATAGTAACAAAGTTGGTATTGCGCTGGTATCACCTCAGGTGTTAATAACATTTGGAACAGCAATTTAACTACACATAAATTAAAACCCTATTTCTGCATACGTTTAGAAAATTGCAGAATAATACATTGTAGCGTGCTTTATGTTCACATTTCGTATTCGTAAAATTCCTTTGACCTACAAATTTCTTTGGCAGTGCTATAGTTCTCCATTTAAATTATCATAGAGATCTAACGTTTTGTTTGTGTTCACTGGTAATTTTAAGTTCTTACAAGAAAATGTTGTCATATCAATGTTAGTTAAGAGAAAAGAAAAGTTTTTAGGTATTTACGTGTTTTGAAGAAAATCCTAGTTGTGACAGCCATATTAAACAGAAAGGCGTAAAAACATTACAGAGGTATATAATGTTTTTATTAGGAATTATTTTAAATAAATAAATTAAATAACAAAAAGGTTGTGGAAACCTGAAAACTTTATTTGACAATGACATACGAGACTTTGACAGATTTGACAATAACGCATCTGTCGTAGTTTCGTTGGCCTCGAACTCCAATTACTGGTATAGGTAATACCTACCTGTGTTACAGAGGTCAGTCAATGGATTTTTGTATCTACTATTGTTTACAGTTAATATGTATATAAGTTAAGAGTTTGAAGCCCCTGACTTCTGAGCTAGGTAAAACCTGTGCTACAGAAGTCAGTGTCCTCTCCTAGACAAGTACAAATTACGGGTTTTTTTACTTAAAAAATGTATATATTTAACTTACTACATTTATATTTATTTATTTACTTACTAGAATTTGTGTGTGTGTGTGTGTGTGTGTGTGTGTTTGTGTGAAGAAATGAAAGGACTATGCGTCAAAATGGACCAAAAACCAACAGAACTGGGAGTAGTGTCATTAAAAAGGTCTGTTTATGTACTTTATTTCATTCTATGGGTGCAAAGTTGAATTCCATTGGATAATTTTATATGAGTAAGGCGTTCTGCGGGTACTCTCTAAGCAAATCACCGTCGTCCAGACAACATTCATCATAGTATTTACTCTGACTAAAATACAAATATCTCAGTTTTGCAATGGCATTGAACATAGTGCCCGTAGAATGAAATGAAATAAATGTAAATAGCTATTTAATGACACCACTTTCAGCTCTGTTGGTTCTTGGTCCACTCTCCATACAAATATGCCCATGGTCCTTTTGGATCTTTATGCGAATGTTAGGGTAGGATATTTTCTGTTTGCTCATAGTCTAGTGTCAACAGCCAGGATTTAAGTTTATTTTTACATTCATGTGTCGAGCAGGGATAAATATTTCAAGTATTTAAAGAAAATAGAATTGTGGGCTTCATGAGAATACCAGCCAGGGCTAAAGATATCGATGCGCACAAAGTGCTCGTATAGGTATGTAATTGTATAGGTACAAAAATACGAAGAAACAAACAATATTTGTGATGAAACTGATAAACGTACACTCGACCAATTGGAACTCAGTCAGGAACTATGTCAAAGTGACCCTCTAAATCAAATGATAAGAGATCTCTTACTACTTGTCATTTTGACAAGATTCTAGAGTGGACTCAGATTTGGTAGATTTTACACTAATATAGGATTCGAAGCCAAAACTCCAGTGTTGTCTAGCAGTCTTTATTACCCACTTCTCTCTGTCATTAGGTAAGTTTTGCAGAAATGCCATCATCTCGTGCCACGCCGACAAAGCAATTGGGCCCGCCATTAAACTCGATTCCGCATATTTTCATTACGCCGGCAATGAAGTGCTTTGCGGCCGCTAATTGCCCGCGCAGGCGCACGCAATGGGCTACATTTCTATTTAGTTTTTATGACTTGCTAGTATATTGTTATTGTTCTTGTATTCTGCCATTTTTCAATATCACACGTGCCTATTTTGTATGGCTCCTAGCGTTCAAAATGTCGGAAAAATCAAATGGTTTTTTTTCGGGAATATATGAAAATTTTGTTTTTTCCGTTTTTATCGGGTTTTCACAGAAATAATCAATGTCACTGTCACTCCTTACCATCTATTTCAATTGACTTTTCCTCGATAACATCGCGTTATCCTGGTAAAAGTGAAAATTAGATCTAATTCGAATTTTTTTAGAGTTGTAAATTATAAATTATAATGGAAACTTTAATTGATTTTTACGAAAAAATCCGGAAAAAACGACCTGTTTGGAAAGAATCGGGATTTAATCCGGAAATTTTCAACGCTAGTGGCTCCCAACGCTGGCTCAGAACTTATTGTCTCACATACACCCTTAAATTTCTTCGCAGGTGTTAGGTTTCCTCACGATGCTTTCCTTCACCGTAAAGCACTTGTTAATAATATCAATTGCTTGTCTATTAGACACTACTTATAAACATCCCACTGCTCGCACTCCTTATTTGTTACCAATTCCTATACATTTTTGGTAATATGTTTTTGACCAGACATTACAGACTTCGAGGTAATTTTTTGCATAGGACAGCTCCTAAAATTACCAATTTTGATTCTTATCCCTTTGACACACGTTCCGAATTGCATATTATTAAATGCGTACAGAAGACGGAAGAAAACTTAATTACACAACTAATCCTGATAAACATCTCACTTCGCATTGTTAATTCAGTCACGTCTTAAAACGTAATTTGGAGAGCCTTATATCTAGGCCCATAAGGGTCCGAATTGAATTATACTAATTATATTGATAATCGGAAACACTTAGGGATCTAAACGAACGACTCACGAAGTAAATCGAGTTCGGTAGAGGATTAGATACATGTAATTTTATATCAATATGGTGGGAAACAAAACTCTATAAATTGTTAGACAGCAATAACTCTTGCAACCAAATAAACTATCAAAACATATTTTTAAGATATACGTAACTAACACTTCTAGGCAAATGAACAGTTCAATTTAAATACTAAATATATATTATGTATATAAAAGTGAGAGTCCAAAACGGTCATTCTCAAAGTGTAAAACCTATTCTTGTTAAAGATTGTTAACAGTTCATATACTTATCTATATCCAAAATTCATGTCTTGCTGCTTGTAACGTGTAATACTGTATTGTATGAACTTGCTAATGTTAACCGACTCAGTGTGGGTCCCAAGATACAGGCTCAGCCTAGTTTGGAGCCCACTGGATAACGCTTGAAAATTGTAAACATGTGCTTACGTTTGAATAAATTATTTGTAGATATTTGTATTATAGCCATTTTTTTCTGCAACGCAACTCGACATCAAACGTGCCTATTTTGAGTAACGTAAAGCCTAAAACAAATTAACGTGTCACTGAAAAAAGTGACATTAATAGGATTGTTAGAATTGAAATTTCATTGAAAAAATCTGGTACGGTAATTAGATCTGGGGCCCGTTTCTTGAAAGCTTGTAACTTGTAATATAAGTGGAAGTCTGTTTTTGACACTATTTATTAGATAAGGACTTCCACTTGTACTACAAGTTACAAGCTTTCGAGAAATACGCCCCTGGGTGCTTAGCCAAGTTGCCAATGCTAATAGTAGCGTATCGTAGTTTTCCCTCTCTGTCACTCTTTCATATTGCGCGACAATGACAGTTAGCTGCCTTTCGTTTACGACTGACGATTAAGCGTTAGCGATTGGCAACTTGGCTAAGCACCCTGGAACTTGACATTTGAGAATGACCGAAAACATCAATATCTTTGCAAAATACAAAGCTGCATGGCATGTTATTGTGGCGTAAAACGTCTGACTGAGCTTGTGACAAAATAAATGATTGGATCATTTTTGCAACGGACCCGATTGACTTGAGTGGCGGAGGCCTGAGGACCTAGTGTAGATAATAACTTATAAAAAACGTCTCGATCGCGTTTACGTTTTCATCGTCATTTGTATGAAAGTGCCTAGCCCTCTGTAGCCGTACGAGTTGGAAAGTAAAGGATCATCATCATCATCATCAGCCTATGTTAGTCCACTGCTGGACGTAGGCCTCTCCTATTAACTATGCGTATAGACGCATTAGGAGGTAAATACCCATAATCGCCACGCTGGGCAAGCGGATTGGCGATCGCAGTAATGTGTCCACTAGGATGACGCTGCTGCCCATCATCAATCTTGTAGAATGGTCAGTGATACTTCAATCCCTTAGTCGATTCTTACGACACCCGCAGGAGGAGTTGGGTTGGTGACAAATGTATTCTTACTGCCGTCACCACACGGCGCAAAAGTGAAGGATACGATGGCTTTACTCGATACGTTGCATTCTATCGCGCTCGCAGTGACATATTGGAGCGAACCCGATGTCCTGCATTACATTGATTTAAACTTTCACGATTATCACTCATATTTTAAAGACAAACGGGTCTTAATCGTCATGCCCGAAACGTCAGGATATAATTAAACGTAAGTTTACGCGATTAAGACCCGTTTGTCCTGCATTACGTATCGAGAAAAACCTTAACGTTACCGATATTTGCAAAATCTTGTACACGTATTGTACGTATACCACAGCTTATGCGTCCGGTGCATGACTCAAAAGGAAGTCTTGCCTTTAAACTTGCACTCAGCGTTTATTCTTATATATAGCATAAATCTTTCGTCATGCAAATAAAAACTTTCCCAGCGAACCCGCTCTATGACTTGAGTGACAGAGGCCTGTAGACGTAAGTACGAGTTGGATAGTAAAGGATACGATGGTTTCACTCGATACGTTAAGTTTACGTATCGAGAAAAACCTTAACGTTATCGATACTTGTAAAATCATGTAGGTACACCTACTGTACGTAAACCACAGCGTATGCGTCCGGTGCATGACTCAAAAGGAAGTCTTGCCTCAAACTTGCACTCAGCGTTTATTTTTATATATAGCATAAATCTTTCGTCATGCAAATAAAAACTTTCCCTTGTAAGCAACCATATACGCATGGCTCACATAATATTGCGATCACGTTCTTGCCACGGGAATTTGAACCTTATGTGGACGGCCGAGGGGTCGGCCGCGTTCACGTAGTTATTATGAAACCAGGATAACATAATAGTGTTACAGTATGCTTGCTAATGCTATTGATACACAACTGTATCAGGAAGTTTCGTGTTGTATTGTGTTTCATGCGTCTATGGTTTAAATTGGCTATGTAATTTTTTCTGAACTTATGAATATTATATTCTACCCTGATAGACCTCGTCTTAAGGTTCAAGAAAATGCGGCTCTTTTATTTTTATGACCAATAATTTATTAATAATCATTTTTTAAGTAAGTGAGATGACATTTGTGCAGCTTTATGGATGAAAAGAGCCTAATGCTTTCGTCCGCCATCAGTACGACGAAATAGAAAAAAAATTTAATGAATGACACGAGTGACATTGAGGTCGACACATTTTTTTTATTTCATTATACTGATTGCGGGCGAAAGCATTAGGCTCTGTTCATCCATAACACTGCACAAATCTCATCTCGATGGCTTAAAAAAAGATTGTTAACCAATTATAAGACGTAAAAATAAAATAGCCGTATTTTCTTGAACCTTAAGACGACGGCTACCAGGGAAAAATATAATATTTCTACCTTCAGCAAACTTTACATAGCCAATTGTAAATGTATACAAAGTACCCGCGAGGAAACCGAAATTCTTGCTATCAAAGTATAGACAACCTGTACAGTCGCCATCAGGTATATCGGAACGCCCGAAGTGCTCAAAAATATCTGAACACGCTTCTATCTTTGTGGCAATAAAGGCATGTTCAGATATTCTTGAACGCTCCGGACGTTACAAATATCTGACGGCGACAATATTGTAAAATTAACACAAAAAATGATTTTTTATACAAATTTACTGCTTAATTAGTGTTTCATCGTCGTTACAAACCTGACTAAAATTAGGGTTTTTTAATTTCACGGTAAATTGGGTGTCCCTATAATCTCCAAATTTAAAATTTAAAAACAATCAACTTCAACCGATTTCTACAAGATCCTATCTTCTGTGGTTTCCAACATCGGTATCCTATCATCAAATCCTACTTTCTGAATGCAAACTCTTGTAAATGAATGAAAATTACCAAAAGCGCCATACATGTGCCTATAACATTTGAAGAGATCCCTCGATTTCTTCAAGAATTACACATACCTAACTTGGTGCCAATGGGACCATCTCGGGGTTGTACAGTGTACACGTTCGATCACAAAAGAAAAATTTAAAATCGGTTCACGATTCTCGGATATAGGTATCCGGTAACATACATACAACAAAAAAAAAACAGTCGTATTGAGAAACCCCTCTTTTTCTTTGTGGTTGGTTTAAAATTGAAAAAACTCATGTTTAAGGGTTAAGCCATGAACAGTTGAACACCTTGTATAAAAGTGTCACCTCGGCCCTTAAGGCCAGGCTTTGTTGATCACTCTCAACAAAAAGTTCACATGACATTGAAGCTACAGATATTTCATACTAATGGGAGTAATCTAACACTGTCTGGAGGTCTTATGTTACGTATTATGTTTTTGGACTCATATTTTTCTTTGTAATATCTGTGAAAAACAAGGTATAGCTAAAATACTTTGTTAAATAAAGTTCGCTGGAAATAACATCGAATCGATACCGCATATTAAGCGCTTGTTTATTTATTAGACACCCTGTTATTAGAAAATGCAAAAGTGATACAGTTCATGACGTCATAAGACAATATTTCGTCGCTATACCTTAGTCAATCTCGGATCTAAAACTTTAGATTAGGCGGTTGAAACGCTCAGATATTCACCCATGTTCATGTTGGGCCCGTTGGCACCAAGCCCCGCCGATGATGGGATCTTCGAGATACTGGATGAGAACGGTTTTTAAAATTTTTTATATGTATTCATTAAAATACTTGATGCTAACGCATACTAAAGGTTAAATGAAATCGCATGTTCCCATTTTCGGTAATCCTTATTAATAAAATAAAACATGCATTTAAAAACGAGAAGGAAAAACGCAGAGGCTAACATTTACTCATGCGTTCCCAATTATACATACATCCTTTCATTAAAGTCTTCTAAATTAGCAAGCCGTTACGTATCCTGCGTCCCTTTCCTTCTTAAATAAATATTGATATGACTGCAAGGGACAACACGGATAATGGGTACCTACCTATAGTTTATATTTTATATTCTGCGACCCTATATAACATGGACTTCTAACACCAGCTCAAAAATGCCCCCAAAAGCAATTGTTCAATTGTGCCAAGATGGGCAGGACATATCGCTTTTCTTAACACCGCGTATATTTCGGCGCAACAACTTTGACAAATGCTTATAAAATATAATATAGCCAATCAAAACTTTGATGGACCAATCAGAACAATTTTAAATGGCGGTTTAAGTTTTTATAGGTTGATATTTGAAATTCATTACCGTGATGCATTGAAGAGGGGGTGACACTTGTCAACTAAAATACAGGACCGTTTTTGAAAGGCAATTTAATATGGCGTGCAGCTTCTATGTTTTATTTGTTCGTAGTTTATATTACATAAATACTATTACATAATAAATGCATCGAATAATACTGTGAACAATGACAACTCGCACGAAAATTATCATAGCAAAATAATTTTAGCCACGCTGTTGTAAATAAAATACATTAAGTAGGTCTGGTCAAATATACAGGAGAACGGCGAATGTCATGATATGAATTCGCATAACACAAATTGTCAAAAATATTGTAGGTAGGTAAAAAATTTGAATTTTAGTCTTTCCTATGGGTAACTTAAAACACGAAAATATACACTTAGTTGAACCAAAAAACGCGAGACTAAATCTCTTAAGGCCAAATCGCACCGGATTAGTGTGCAACACGTGTTCGTGTGCATTGCCTACGCGTTGTAGCGTATATAAATGTCATATTCGACAACACACCGTTTGCGTGGCGTGAACGTGTGACGAGCAAGCGGTGTGCCATGTACTATGACATTTCCGACGTTACAATGCCGCACGCCACTTTTACGCGCAGGTGCATAGGCCTGCGAACCACGAAGTGTTGCCCCTCTCTCGCACATGTGAATTAGTACGTAAGTGCGACAGGGAGGCAACACTTCGTTCGCGGTTCGCGGTAGGGCCTCAGGTGCCGCACACGCATCGGTGTGGCTCAGCCTTTATGCTTGCCAATTTTGAAGTAGGTACTGACCCCCTTATTCGTAAGCGTTTGCTAACTTAACAAGCCGCTAATAATTGTTTGTCCCTTTCGGTCTTAACAATGTCTCCATAAGAGCAAAAGGGACAAACAATTATTAGCGGCTTGTTATGTTAACAAACATTTATGAATACGGGGGTGAGCCTGTAAGTCCAGCCAATCACTCTCCATTAATTAGTAACCTATATTATGTATTGTAATAGTTTAAAATAAATGACCTTGCAAATTCGCTTTCGCCTACGGCTAGCGGCAAACGGTATTTCCTGTCGCGACACGCTACTTAAATAAAGGGAATAATTATCTACACAATTTTCCACCTTACACCATTGACATAAGAGAGCACTGTGTGTACATATTTATGAACACGGCAGGTGCTAACTTATGAATAGGTATTGTTTTTGTACCAATCGCGGAGCTGGAGTAAAAAGGGCTTACGTTACTTGTTTAAAGGTGGAGGAGTGTATTTTTAGGCATGGCGGTATGTTTTGAAATAGTGTAGATAACTTGTGAATGGCTATTTTCTTATAGGATTTTTATTTCTAATGATTTTTACTTTCCTAAAGTAGGAGACATTGGGTAACGAAATATATGAGTTATCGCAAAATTATATTCGCTCTAGTTTCACGTGTGCCCTGGCTACCATGAGTTTTTAAATGCAATTCAGTTTTTGATATTTGGACTTAATTATGCAAAAGGGAACCAATCCACACGAATCTCTCATTTTAAAGATTGACTTTGTTTCTTGTGATTTAAAGTGTTAATTAGAATGAAAAATTCATTTGGGTTGGTTCTCTTTTGCATAATTACGTCCAGTTATTTTATGGGACTGACAAATTGCGATTCAATTTAGATCCTAAACTAAATCGCATTAGTTGATTGTGGTTCCCCTTGATGCTTGTATTTCGGTCTGTCGTTCACATCTTACTTAGGTACAGTCCATTTCAAATAGGAATGCCTGAGAGCTATCGTTGATGCCTAAAGACTTTGTCAAGTGGAATCGGGCCTTCGTATTTGAAATGGACTTTACCTACGTTTAATTCACTTCCCGTATGGCCCGGCCACGACATCGGTCTAAGGCGACCGGCTTAGCGGAAAACGTATGGTGCTCCCTCTCGTAACCATATCGGCATCCCGCTCCGACTCATGGATTCTCTCGCCGCTGGTCGCCTTAGAACAATGTCGTGGCCGGGCCGGTATTGGCATGGCATCGTGCGAAGCGGGTAGTGGGGATACCAAAAACGATCACAATGCTCACTGTTGCAAGAATATACAGGACCTATATTTGCTTTTGACATGAATGGTCATCATCATCACTCTTCAAACGTATGGTTTTGTGTCGAATTTGCTCGTAACTTTGATAATTTTTGTGATAAAGATAAAAAAATGTGCCTGTCGTTTATTGTAATAAAACAAAGAATAATTGTTACTGTAAATACCGATTTCCAACAGCATGATGGAATGAAGAACAAAAAAATAAGTGGACCATTGCCGTAAGAAGAAAAAAGTAAGACTCGGTGACTTACCTGCCTTAATACTATAGGTACTAAATTGAAGTCTTTATGGCGAATTACTTTGTTACTTGCAGTCGTCTTAAAACTTTTCCTCATTATAGTCACTATAATGTTTCTGTTTCATCTCAGTTACAGGTCGCCGGGTAAACACACACTATTCGTGGTCTATATTGTATCCAGATATTGATTTCATAAACATAAAATATCTATATTAAGTAGGTATTATAAAAGTAGGTACTATAAAAGTATTTCATTATCAACGGTTCCCTTTGTTTATCAATAAACTGTCAAAATTAAGTTAATAGTCTATACCACAGATAAAATGTATATGTCTATGGTCTATACCACAAATGAAAGCAAGGAGGTGTATGAAAGCAGTTGTAAATTTTCCATAAAAAGGTTACTTAGGCACTGGTCCAACCAAACGCTTAGCGTTACCCTCATATTAATAAGGTTTAATCTATAATTGTCAAAAGTTCATTCTTAGAAATCTGCAACTATACGAGTAGGTAGTATAGTTTCTAGCTCAGCGGAGAACTACAAAATGTAATGTCGCCGTGTCTGTTTTCTTTTGAGGGGAGCGATTATCTTTCGACTATAGGTATAACTGAGCGATAAATTCCTAAGTCGCTTTTGGTGGAAGCAGTGTCATAGTCGCCAATGGTAAGCGGTTTAGCGATTGCAGTAGCGTGCTCATTAGGATGAATTGATGACGCTTCTGCCCCTTCATCAAATCAATGGTCAGTGACACTATTCAATCCTTTAGTCGACTCCTACAACTCTCGGGCTGGTGATAAATGTATTCTTAGAGTTCTTCAACCAACCAAAATAGACGTCATCTAAGTGTCCTAAATAGTTGATCACGTACCAAGACATACCGGCATTTGAAAATGACCATCTTACGGTACTAAACGTAAGTGTGTCTTCATTCAAATGCACGAGACATTCCGACCACCCACAAATAGCCTTTATCACTTTGCAATAAGGATCATAAGCTTTAGCTACGAACGTAACGCGCTGGATTCATAACAGTGACAGTAAACAGTCTCTATGACCTTGTGTTAAGGTTCAGGATTGATCAGTCCAGAACCGGTACAGTTCCAGATCTGGGGTACAACGGGCAGCCGTAACAAAAGCAATCTGTCTTTCTGTGTCGTGTCGAGAAACGTTCGCGGCCTTCACGATATTGCGTCACGAGATACGATCGTTACAAAAAAAGAGTTTTGAACACTAACTTGGTGCGCAAACTTCGAAATAGAATACCATACTGCTGGCATTCCCTTTGTTGCCCGTGGTCCAGTTCATAATCATCATCAGCCTATGATAGTTCACTGCTGGACGTAGGCCTCTCCTATTAACTATGCGTATAGACGCATTAGGAGGTAAATGCCCATAATCGCCACGCTGGGCAAGCGGATTGGCGATCGCAGTAATGTGTCCACTATGATGACGCTGCTACCCATCATCAATCTTGTAGGATTGTCAGTAACACTTCAATCCCTTAGTCGATTCTTACGACACCCGGAGGAGGAGTTGAGGTGGTGATAAATTTATTCTTACTGCCGTCACCACACGCCAGTTCATAATACATAGTACGATATAAACATATTGACCGAACCACGGATAAAAAAAAAATCCCATGGTCCACCTAGGTGATGTAGTGTAATTTTTTTTCCTTCGTATTTTCACGGAAACGTCCGAATTTATCTTTTTGGCTCGATTCGCGTTAGTACGAGTAGGTACAATCATAGACATATAAAATTGATAGACCGAGTCTATTTTATCTGTGGGTGACGCCGGCAATGCCTGTCAACGATCTTTGTTTGTGTATACTAGTGCACCTAAACCGCAAATAGTAAAAGTGATTAAAATAAAGCTTTTCATGTATATTTCTGTTCGATAAGTGCACGGAATGTGATAAAAGTGATGACTTGTGTGGTTCCAGGGTGTAAAAACCGCCAGGGTTACCTGAATGAACAAAATAAAGACATTACGTTTCACCGGCAATTTAGTTTTGACTTGAATTTTAAGATTTCGAACCTTATTAAGGTAAAAGTAACTGAAAATCTTATTCAATATTTGTTGTCGGATACATATGTGTAGTTTTGTGATTAAACCATTTGTATTTACATTCGTAATGTAATTATAAATAGTGGGATTCAAACATTTGTATCGCATAGTGTGGTACTTAAGAGACCGATCGTGATATCGATAAATGTATTGATAGTCAACTCAAAAATGAATCGATGTTTTTAATGTCCAACAGGTTTCCACTGGACACTGAACAAAGGCTATTATGGGTCAAAAATATCAAAAAGGCAGACGACTGGTACCCTAAAGAGTATTCAAAAATATGCTCCGCACAATTTTAAGCTGTTGTTTCAGGCAAGGGTACGCGAATAAGTGATTACATTCTGACGTACTACCCACCATATTTGGTAATCATCCAATGTCATGTCAACCAGCAAGTAAATTAAATTTAGTTTAATAATGACCCTCATGTGATACTTGTGTAGACTGATTAATTTAATTATAAAGAAGCCATCATACCAAAATTGTTAGGTATGCTTTAAGGAATGATAAGTCCATAAAACATGTTATAATGAGAGTTTTCTGAAATCACCAGGGCAGGAGCAGGTCCAGAAACTTGTCTAAATTCTATGTTTATAGTTTCTGGTTTAAATATTTTGTATGAGTTAAAAAAAATACATAAAAAAATTTAAACTTTATTAAAAAAAAAAAAAAAAACATTTACTTAGTCTTTCTTTGGGGCTAGATAATTGTGTTTCTTAGCGGGACCTTACGGCTAAGTGGCGCCAACGAGTGGCATACGTTTTAGGAAACCCTCATTATGACATTTTAATTAAAGAAAATATTTCGTTAACTTTGTGATTTTATTTTTATCCTAAAATGTAGATTTTGAAATCACGATCGAAGAAGATCGTGATTTTGAGTAGGAAATAAGGTTTATTCCTACTGTATTCGCTACCTAATTTGGTTAAAATATTATTATTGACGATAAAAGTATACGATTGAAGACTGGACATCACTAATAGTAATGACATTTTATCTAGTCAGGTTGGTAGCATTGTTCAAGAAAATGGAGTCGTTGATGGAGTTCACGACCAAGTAGAGCTACTTTATTTGTCTCTTTTTCCTTATGGAATACGTCTTGAGATGGGGTGAAGGATGACAATAGTTTGTTCATGTATGTCTTAATACACGGAATCTTCCCTATATTTTATCTGTGGGTACAATGGATACTAAAGTTCATTGTGACAGTAAATAAATATGAATTTGGATATGTCCGTGAATAGCCGAAGTAAAAAGATTATGCACTAGATCTGTGCGTTCTTCTATCTCTACAGGATTCTACAAAAATGGTGATACGAGATAATAAAATATGAATCTATTATTATTTATTTATTTTGAACTTTATTATTTACTTTGAAAAACTTTTACTATGTGACCAAAAAGAAAACTCAATAAAAAAACATACTTCCATTGTTGTTCCATGGAAAAGCGCTAAGATAGGTTGACCAAAATTTTTCTAGAATTTTCATATTTGAAGGGTCCACGGAAAGAACATGTCTAGATTACAGAAGGAAAAACCACCTTACTTTTAACAGAATAAGGTGTGAATTTGCCCTGATTTTTTCCTTGGACCCTTCATTTGGTCCCATAGTAAAAGCATGACAATATGTAGAGGCCTGCTCAGATATTTGTGAGCACCCTGGCCGTTCCGATATATCTGATGGCGACTGTACACTAGATATCACGGACGTAGCCTCGTTTATTCGCACCGATTGTACATTATGATTGTTTCTATTTTATAAGGCGAGGCATTTTTTCCTATACACGCCGGCCTTGCCATTCTTTTGTAATCTTTGATACTTTCATTTGGCTTCAAATAAATCTTGTAATTTAAGGTACTGTTATACTAACACAGTAGGTTAGGTACCTACTATAGGTATAATAATCGTTAAAAAATACACGGTGTTTGAGTCAATAAGGATCTTGTACACATCGTATATTTATGTCATACTTAGCAACTTTTGGTATGAGACCAAACCCAAAATCGCGTAATAAAAGAGTTCGAACATTTTTTCTCGATTTCGGGGTTGGTCTCATAGTAATAGATGCTCAGTAGGGACAGTATGACATACATACCTATACGATGTATGCAAGGTTATAAAGCAAGTCGGGAAATACCACGTAGGCATATCATAATATAACTTTTGGCACGGGTCTCACCGTGAGCTACTAAGCTACAAACACGAACGCCATCCCGTGTAACTCGCCCAGCTATCAGCTATCACCGCCGGGCGAGTATCGCCGTGTCTCTTTTTTTACACGGGAGTGCGTATCTTTTGTTCGTGTTTGTAGCCGATAGTTCATAGCTTAGTAGCTCGCGGTGTGACCAGTGCCTATGCCTTAGTTCAATCGATAATCTAGGAAGTGGATAAAGTGTAACTAGCAAGATTTGATGAAGAACAAACAAATACTATTCTGAATGAATCTCCTCTAAGAGTAAAATAAAAAGCATGTTTTTAAACATTTGTATTCGTTCCAAATTATGTATGACTTACGAAGTTTATGACTGTCTAGAGATTACAATTAATTATATTCTATACAGCCAAAGAGAAGAATCTAAATACATTTTATTCGGTAAAGAATGAATTTCTGTCTGTAAGTTATATAATTTTAACTAAGTAGTCGTAACAACAATTTCATTTAAGTTTGTACCTAACAAAAGTACGAATTATTTGTATTGTGGGCTTACAACTTTACTCTCAAATATGACTGCCATCTTTTGATTAATAGCAAACGAAAATGTAAATCCATGCGATGCTTAAGAGGGTATCTTTTAGAAGGTAACATAATATATGATTCCCACTAACTGAAAAAGATAGAAACGCTCATTGCTTTAATATTGTCTTGCAAATAACAAGTATTATAATAATGTATAATAAAGCACAAGTTAACTAGGAACTCTTGGAAGATACTCTTGTGGACGAAGCAAGAATGCACGCAAATAATTCACATCCTTTTAAGCTCTGTCTTCACCAGTTTTTTTTTACCACAACTATGTAGCAACCTGTTCGGTCTATGAAATAAATTAATGTACCTACGCTGACATGAAAATACTGAACGTAGCGTGTTAAAGAATTGTTTTGTGACCAGATTATGGGAGTCTGCTTTTGCGATTGAGATCTATAGGATGTCAAACAATTCTCCCATTTGGGATGCTCAATTTGATTCTGTAATTTTAGTATCTCGGGATGGTTTGAGAGAATTTTCTAATATATCCTGTTCGTTATCCACCTTGCTAATGTATGTCATCGTTGATGTAGGGCGTATATTTTGACAAGATGCCAAGTCAATTTCATGTGTCAAATAACTTGTTCTACTTGCTGGTCCATTTTCTAACTGACAATCAACATATACATTGTCAGGTTCCGTGTACATGCTTGCGAACGTAGGATGCGTATGCACATTATATTTTGTTTCAGAAGTGCTTGTTACTTTTGATCGGTTTGTAGTTTCTTGCACGTTATGGATTTTTTTATGTTTTTTCTCCATTTTTAGTTCAGTAAGGCGTATGTGTGGTTCACTACTAAACAAATGATTTCCAAACTTTATTTGAGCACCAGGCAATTGTTCTACTTTTAGTTCAGTTATAAGTGGTTTAGGTGTGCTTAATTCTTGACTATTATTAAGAATACAGTCCTTTTGATTGTTTAGATAGATATGTGCATATTTTTCATGTGGTTTTCGGTTATCATCTACTACTTTAAGATCTGTCCTGGAAGGTTTTTCGAAATTCACTGTCGGTGGCAAAACTTGCTCAATTTTTTTTATTTCAGGGCTATATTCGCTTCGCGATTGTGTGCCCGTATTAGACAAATAGTTATCAATATAATTATTTTTTCTCAAAACTTCCGTGCAGTTTGTTTGTTTCTTTGTTTGTTCTTTTACACCCTCCGTGACGTTGGTTTTAAAATCAGATATTTCCACACTCATTTCAGCTTTTTCCTTAATATTTTCTGTAACGTTCTCATTTGATTTCATATTTCTTTTAGGCTTTGCATGCGGTTCAGCAAAGTGTTCATCGATATGTCTTTCTTTTAGTTCTCTAAGCACGTTACGTGCTTTAACGGGGCAATACACAGCAGCTTTGTAAAAGTATCGGCATGTGGTTAATATTAAGCATATAACTTCTTTTGCGAGTTTAACTTTGTTACCACCAGAGAAAGGTAGCGGGGTTTTTTCCTCGTCTTTTTTAACCTGTTGAGTGTTATTATCGGGGGGGCTATTGCCTGATGCTGATGATATAACTCTTAAAGATGGTTGAATGCAATACATTTTTGATGCTCGACAGACACCCCGCTTCATGAGTCTCATGGTGAAAAAGGAGTTTGTACGGTGGGTTGCGCCTTTATGTCTTTGCACTGGATTTGATTGTAATAAGCATGGTAACTATTTATATTAATACAACTTACAGTGATGTTTGATAGCGTTTTATTATTTCATTACTGAATTTGGTATTTTGCACACTACGTTATGGATTGGAACTTGTTATGAATATAAATTACGGAAGTTTTGATATTTGAATATTTATTTTGCTACAAAATCTGCATCAAAATGTGTCATGCTTAACACAGCTTGTCATCTTTGCATAAGCCAGTAATATTTTTTACAAAGAGAATAAACTTGAAGGATTTACTGAATCCTCCAAGAGAATAAATACCACGGTTAAAGTATGCTGTTGTGGTTATAATGAAACATATTTTACGATCTTTTGAAGCATTGAAGTTGTGTTCCAACTAAGTTATAACATTATTAGATCACCATTTTTAATTTCCACTTGCGATTTAATTCTGGCTTACAGACTTAGGACTGGAAATTAGATCTAGTTCTCTGTGGTAATAAAGAGAATGACATATTATCATTGACTTTGTCAATGACTCAATGAGTCTCTAAAGGAACCGTGATAAGAATAAGAATATCATAGAAACATTTAACCCATTCATTGCTGACGCCCCATATTTTTAATTATCACGCAGCGCCGCCGCCTTCTACGCGACGACGCGAATTCGCGTCCACGGCATCGCGTTAACATTTCAATGGACGCGAATTCGCGTCCGCGGCATTAGGTTATATTATCACACTTCAAGGACGCGAATTTGCGTCTGCGGCATTAGGTTATTTCACACTTGAAGGACGCTAATTCGCGTCCTCGGCATCTTGTTTACGCATACACAGGACGCGAATTCGCTTCTTCGGCATCCGAGATAAGAATTATGAAAATTACAAATGCATTGAATCCAGAAACCAGCGACGGTATAATATTATCCTCCATAAATAAAATAACATTTTGGTATCAGCTTTTAACCCATTCATTGCTGACGCCCCCATATTTTTAATTATCACGCAGCGCCGCCGCCTTCTACGCGACGACGCGAATTCGCGTCCACGGCATCACGTTAACATTTCAATGGACGCGAATTCGCGTCCGCGGCATTAGGTTATATTATCACACTTAAAGGACGCGAATTCGCGTCTGCGGCATTAGGTTATTTCACACTTGAAGGACGCTAATTCGCGTCCTCGGCATCTTGTTTACGCATACACAGGACGCGAATTCGCGTCTTCGGCATCCGAGATAAGAATTATGAAAATTACAAATGCATTGAATCCAGAAACCAGCGACGGTATAATATTATCCTCCATAAATAAAATAACATTTTGGTATCAGCTTTTAAGTACAGTTGATTTCTAGCAAAAAAAAGGAAATAACTCGAGGACGCGAATTTGCGTCCTCGGCATCACGTTTACGCATACATAGGACGCGAATTCGCGTCTTCGGCATTGAATGGGTTAATGATACATTAGGATTCGTGATTATTGATTAATCATAGATAAATCATGATTGCTTAGTATATTACCTACTAGCGACGTACCATGTTTACCTGAGATATATATGATGCGCCTCATTTTCGATCTCGATAAACCGGGAATCCCCTTATACAGGATTACCTTGATTTAAGATATCCGGTGAAAGGAAGCAGGGTCACCAGAATCAAAACTAGGTGCCGCTCCAAGGTGTATGGGTTTTGGATCGACGAAAGTGTCCCAAGCTGCACAAAATCGTAGCCAGTGGAAGAATATTGTTATTAGCTATCGATTTGCGCAGCGGGTAACAAGATGCAAAGAAGAATAGATACCTAACTGAAGTAAGGTAAGCAAATGTCTTTGAAACCCAGAAGGGAAAATGTATTTGTATATATTGTCTTGTTTAGTAAATATTTTTCTACCGAAAAGCACACTTTTTTACTCAAAAGTATTTTTCCCATGGGATATATTACGTTATTTTCAATCAAGTTAAGTAATAGGAATTTACGACTGAAAAGCTTCATTTTTGCGTTAGAAAGTTGTTATTACATAAGACACCTGAGGATGAATAGTAGGGTGTCCCCTTATTTTACAGTTCTTAGAAATTAATAACGCATATATCTCCTAAATCTTATTTCACCTCAAAAAC
>JALPQI010008866.1:0-33461 GCA_025490895.1 Thaumatotibia leucotreta
GTGCAAGGTACTGGCCAGCCCTCTGGTCGACTGAGGTCTCTATTAGGCGAGCCGCTAGATCTTTAAAAAGTCCATGTGCACTTGGCCCCCATGGCCCCAAGGTCTCCACACCAAACGCCGCAAATATGTAGCTGGTTCCTAAAGCAGCATATTTGCGGCGCTTGAGACTTTCGGCTAATGATGCCGCGGCGCCAGCAGCAACGCTGGTGACCGAAACATGGGACGAAGTAGGAATAATTTTACATATCATAATAGTGGTAATTATGGTAGCTCTCGAATCGAATAAACTGAAGTTGCAGTGGGCGGGACACATTGCGCATAGAACCGATGGCCGTTGGAGCGGGTAAGTTCTCGAGTGGCGGCCACGTTCCGGAATGCGCAGCGAGGGTAGGCCCCTCACAAGGTAGACTGATGACCTGGTGAAGGTCGCAGAAATCCGCGGAGTGCGGGTTGTGCAGGACCGGTCATTGTGGCAATCTTTGGGGAAGGCCTATGTGTGGGTAGATCAGGAGTTGATATGATGTGGGTACTACTGCTTGTGAAATAAATCAGCCTTTGTCTCGATCTGGTGTTCCTCTTAAACATGGCGCAGCCGAAGAATATTTAATAAATAAAAAAACAACGTTAAAGCGGACTGAAATAGTAATTATTATAGTGGTATTAAAAAGAGTGAATTTTGAAGTTTTATAGCGGACGAAGTGGACGTCTTTCGGGTGATATGATGATGATGATGATAAATGGTGATTGAAGTGCACGCCGTGCAAATGCCTTAAACGCTCGACGCCCCGCTGCATGCGCCGCTCGACACTCCGGTCTCAGGATGAGCCAAGTTGCCAATCGCTAGCGCTTGGTAGCGTATCGTAGTTTTCCCTCTCTGTCACTCTTTCATATCAGTGCGACAAAGACAGTTAGCTGCCTTTCGCTTACGATTGACGTTTAAGCGCTAGCAATTGGCAACTTGGCTAAGCACCCTGGCCTTACACGAAGCTATCATTATTATTTTGGACCGAGAGACAAATAATACCCTCTCCCATAGAGTAATAACGAATCGAGTAATACAATAAGAATTATTTTTGTTTATTATTATATCTTTTATTTATCTCTCTTTTGAAGTTAGGTTTTTTATAAAAATGTCTACAAAAGTCAATTTTTTTTTGTAATAATGTTTTTAATACATGTTATTTTAATAAGATGTACTCGTATTATTATACTGTTTTGAAAAATAAGCCCACCTGAGTTTCTTACTGGTTCTTCTCAGGAACGGTGTAGTAATAGATTTTTTTCTCTCTTGATAGTGTCAGACGATTCAAAAATGCTTATTAATAAGCTTACTTGAAAACAGAATAGTTTGACTTAACGAATCATATACGCTCAAGACATAACGGGCTCATAAGCTGGTATCAATAATAGGTACAAGCAAAGGCAAAATAAGGTGTAACATAGGGCAAAACATATGTCCCTATGCACTTTATTCTGTGTAATAAGTAAGATCGTTGTGAGGCACTTGCCTGTATAGTTCGGGAAATATTATTTGACCGACTGTTATCTTACTTACGACCTTTTGTTTTGCGTTAACACTTACTAGACAATCGGCAGTCTAGCACTTTTCTGTTGTTAATGATGCAAGACAAAAGGTCGTAACTCATGCCCTACCCTACTGATTTTATTGTCTGTTTGAGTGGTTACCCATGTGTTTTCGGTTTATTATTTTATTTGTATAAATTATTTCTAATATTTTATGAACTCAATTTCTGTTAATCTTATTTAATAGTTAATTTATTATTTTTAATGCTCAGAAGAAAAACCAGTATTGTCTACTTTTTCTCAATAAGTGAAATGTAACATTTCTTTTGAGAAATAAATATTCTTTAACCCGAAGTACGATAAGAGTCGGTCAAATAATATTTCCCGAACTATACCTACCCACAAATTGTGTATTTGTGGGAATTTGGGCGGCTAACCAAGATGGCAGTCGCTAACGCTCAATCGAGAACGAAAGGTCGACAAAGAGAGAAAACTACGATACGCTGCGAGGCGTTAGTTAGCGATTGGCACTCAGTTAAATGCAAAACTACTTAAGTATGTCACGTCAATTCGAAATTGTATTGATATTTTGCACTCTTTTGCTTTCATAATTAATAAAAACTACTTTTTAGAACCGATACTACTACTTTTTATAATTTACCTCCTAATGCGTCTATACGCATAGTTAATAGGAGAGGCAGTGGACTGGAGCAGTGGACTATCATAGGCTGGTGATGTGATGTGACTTTTTAGAAAGCTTCTTATACATTTTCAAAACTATACTCATCAAAATTGTTACCATTTTATCTAAGAAATCCTAGAAACTAATCATACTTAGTAGTAACGCTCGCTTGCTAATTTGTTTTTAAAGGATTACAAATTTAATATCTTTACCAAGCTAAGCATCTAATATTATAAAGGATTATCCGTTCAAAATTAAACGAGTAGAAGATCAGAAAAAATAAAACAAGCCGTTATTGGAAAATTAATTATAATTTCGACGTAATTTCCTTATTTTCCCGTAAAATTTGATCCTTGTTATATGAAATAGAAAATAATCGAATGGATTGTAGCAAGCGTATTCTTTAATATTACATACAAGCTTCAATAATACGGGATAATTGCTTTATTGGGAAGTCTTGTTACTCGTAGCCACCACAGACATGTTTTATAGATGTTCTAATTGCACGTGTGTGTCACGAAACTACATCCAACTGTACTGTACTGATATAAATTGAATGTTTATTTTTACTATAATGTAGGTAGAAAAGTTACCAATTTATATTTCCTGAACTATAGCAATCTTAAAACCGATTTCCCTAAGATCCTATCATGAGACTCTAACTACGCCAACGGGACTAAGTATATCTGGGTTATTCCCATTCGATAAAAAAAGCTGGTTCACGATTCTTGGAGTACACCCAGTAACTCCTCCTTCGCCTCCTCTGTCGGTCTCTCATTTGGTATCAGAGATCGGACAATGTGCGTCATGGTTCGCAATAATATGGATATGACTCCAAATATGATTAATTGAATAATTTATTGGAATTTCATTTTGCAGCTTAGAGGTGACTATTCACAAAGGTTTTCATAGTTACCGGTGTCAAATAGGTAATTTTCTGATACCTAATGATTAATTTTTCAATCAACTTTAGAGTCATGTACATATTATTGCGAACGATGACGCACATTTGTCAGATCTCTGCTCATTACTGAGGATCGTGACTCCTTTGACGAAACTTTTCGATGACGTCTCTCCACCTGCTTCTGTAATCCGCCACGTGAAGGGCCGTGCTGACCATCATCTTCAGATTTGATGACACCTGGTCTGTCCAGCGTGTAGGGCTTAGGCCGGCAGGAGGTTAGAGGTTAGGGGTCTTTTGCCTTCCACTATTCCGGTTACATAAGACGTTCAAGGTTGTCAGAGAATTCTACGAGCAATACGGGCAAAGTATTGCATGATACGACGTAGGCACGTCGAAGAGAGCCTTTGGTATCCATCTAGTAACATACATACAAAAACACTACTTTATTGAAGTCGGTTAGTAAATAACTAAATAATAATGATACCATATCTGTGGCCGTACCGCATATCGTAAATTACGAAAGCATGTCACGAATGTATTTACGAAGGGAAGGTATGTAATGATTATTTGCGAGATTGAAACATCTGTGCAAGCGCGTGGTTCACATTACAGATGAGATACTTGTCAAAACGGGTTATAAAACAAATAAACTCATTGTAATGCCGCCTTTGTTTTGAGATCTTAAATTACACAGATGTCATATATACCATAGATTAAGCAAACGTATCTACTTAGCATGTCAAATGAACTCAGTGAAATCCACTGAGTTGTCCGTCTTTAATCGCAGCTTGCAGCTTTCGGGCGTCAAATTTTGTAAGTTGAAGTGAACAAAAACATTAATAATGCCTCCTTAAGTAATATTAATTGCAACAACACAAAAAAAGATGCTTACTCAAGGGCCTGAGACATACCTATTTAAAATCATAGGCAAGTAACAACTTCCGTACAAAATCTGACACGCTTGGCCGCCATACAAATGAATGAACTTGTTTCTTCTATCCAAATCTAATTCTGTGGTAAATTACCTACATTATTTATACAAGTCGATACAGTCATTAGATATGATTACGCTAAAGATATAGGAATAATGAAGGTAGAGCTACCTATCATAATAAATAAATTATCTATCCCGGCGAACAACCTATTAAAATATTATCGAATTGGGTTACTCAGCTCACGAAATTTAAGTCGATGATTGCTCGACATTACCCATTAAAAGGATCTTTATCCGGAGCACCCTCGGATAAAGCTCGACGTGTACTGCGGGCCAACACCCTGCTAGAACGGGTTCTTGCCGCGGGTGGCGTCTTAGGTAAAAGTACGAGTGCTCGACACTGCACTAGTCTTCGACATGGGCACTTTATGTCAAAGTGACAAAACTTAAATTTGAATATCAAAAAAGCAACAACTACGCAGGATGGTTTCGATTTCATAACCGAAAACATCATAAAAGCTCTGATATTGTGCATTTTTGGGCAAATTTTCGCAGAGAGCCAATGTTCACTTGCACTTCCAAGAAAGTTAGCATTTTTAAAAAAGAGACACTTTTCTACATTAATTATCAATATATCCAATTACCAATTAACCCTTATAAAATAATGATGACGCCATGGTAGGGCCTAATCAAAGTATTCAATTATCTGTCGCAGGTGACCATTAGGTCAGCAGGAAATATATCAACTTATTTCATTTAATACACACACAAATACACAATATAGGACAAATTACATTGAATGAAAAGGAAACGAGGTAACCTTGTATGTAGGTATTCAATTCGTTTACTTGGACTGGACTTCCTTTTATCGTAACTTTCACGGATTAAAAATACTTTGAGATACAACACTCCAAAACAGAACTTTATATTTGACAGCGGGGCAAAAAAAAAGGAAAAAAAAAAACACATGTATTATTTTTACACAAACTTCGTTTTAATGTCGCAAGCCTTCTATTGTTATCATATTCAGTTTCTAGTATTTGTGCAAAGATTCGTGCATTTAATGACAATCAATTTTAGGAAATACGGCAATGTAAAATAAATACTAAGTTTTTTTCGGATTCGGATTTGTTTTGTATAATTTCGTCCTAATATAATATTGACAAAGTACAAAAAAAGTCCACACTTACGTTACACGAATTAAAAAGATGATTAGAAATAAAAAGACATAAGTCCGTGTATCACTAAATAAATCATGGACACCATGAGCTGTGTACCTCACGTATAGCATCGAGCGTGGGCAAGAGACAATAAGAGAATGCATTTACGAATACACTAAGCGGACATCGTCGGCGATGTGTGATAGACCGCAGCCTAAACCTACACTTGTGCTCGACGTGCCCACCTCGTTGCACAGTGCACACTGTAATTATAATTTTCCTAACTAGTGCGGAAAATTGAACTTTGCGCACGCTTCGCGTGCGTAAATTTCTGTTTTTAAGGCACTTGTTATGAAAAAAGTCGTTCGATACACGTGTAAAAACTTGTTTTCATTCGGGTGATTGTCGCCCTCGTTTCACTCGGGCTCCAACTTTCACCCTCGTCGAAAAAAAAGTTTTTTGCACTTGTATCGAAATGTACTATTATATAATCTACAAGCCCTTATAACACGGTGCCGATAAGCAACACTCCCACCCAGCCGTACTGCCTACTCTAATTACGAGCTTAGTCAAGAATGGCATATTATCTACCTACTGCAATATGTAATCTGTGACAACAGCCAAATGCCACGGTGAATAAGCTTGTTTATTGAAACTTGCTCGTAATGAAGGTCCAATAGGGAATCCCATAAATATGAAGTAGGGATATTTTTATACAAGATTAAGTTTAGGCCCATCTTAGATACAGGTTAGGTTAGTTTTGAAAATAAAGAAGGGAAACAAGTTTAGGCAAAGTTGAGTAAAATACAATTCAGGAATCTATATTTACTGTAATAAGTCCAGACAATAGACAGAGCCGCTTTGTAACTGGAAGCATTGTAATTGCAATTGCTTTGTAGTTGCAATACTTGCAATCAGTGCTGGGATAGCTAGAAAATATTCGTAGAAATCCTATTATTTCTACTATTCGAGTCGATTGCAAATAATGGACACAGTCAAACACTTAGTCAAAACAAAAATCACGATCGCCTGCATTGTTACGATTACGAAAGTTAGTTAGGTATACAAACTGTATGGTATACTTTGTCGAACAACCTTTAGCCATAGAAAAACGCGGCAAATTAAGCGTGTATGTAGGCGTGTATTGTTAACTGACTATTGACCATAGAGAGTTAAAATTTGCCGCCCTTTTTAATGCCGGAAGTTGTTAGACAGAGTTTAATTTCGCAACAAAAAAATGGTGACTTTGTTTTTTTTGTAAAGTCCTTTTGACTATGTATATACCATTACCATTTTCTTGCAATCGACCAAGATAATTATATAGTTTACTCTGGCTATTTTGAAGTAGACGTACCGCCTGCTTTAATGTCACGGAAGAACGAGTACGGCCAAACGAATAATTATGTTTGGTAAGTAAATATAGTATAAAACATTAAGTACAGATGTCGCTAGTGATTAGCTTCACAATACCATTGACTAAATTCGCTGTGATCGACGGAAGGTCGTCTGGTGTAATTGGAAGCACGTTGGACCGGTAATCCAGAGGAAGTGGGTTCGAATCCCGTGACAACCAGAGTCTTTCGCAGTTGATTTTTTCTATGGTAAGCACATCTGTTACGACATTGTGGGATTAAAGTATAAAGCTTAAAACCCATTCAGGGCGACGCTCGAACTCTCGAACCAAGTACGGCGCGCTACCATACATTCAAACTTGCCATTGCAGAGTCACGCACAAGTGGCGTTACTCAGTGGCTCGGCGGCGCGCAGTATCGCGCGCCCGTGATGTGGTACATATTGGATGGCGTTATGCCGGAAATTACTTTAACCAATTAAATTATTTAATAAACTATTGCAAGATATTTATTTGTTGAAATAAATATCTGAATATTTATTTGTTGAAATAAATATATGACGGGGTGAATTTTATTTGCTATTTACACTCTAAGTTGTCATCGCGAAACAATGTCTGCTGTTTTATAAATTTCAATCATATCTGCACAATT
Source organism: Thaumatotibia leucotreta (assembly GCA_025490895.1). Classification (NCBI taxonomy): domain Eukaryota; kingdom Metazoa; phylum Arthropoda; class Insecta; order Lepidoptera; family Tortricidae; genus Thaumatotibia; species Thaumatotibia leucotreta. The sequence goes on from JALPQI010008866.1 coordinate 7,208, forward strand.
TATACTTAACAGATGATTTATTTTTGTGATATCGGGGTTGGCACTCACAAAAACGTTCCTAATTATAACCAACATAAATTAAGTACCTCTCAGAGTATAAATGGTCAACACAATTTCACTTGTGATGTATTTAACTTTATACAGGGTGTTTGGTTAGCAGTGTCGGAGCTTTTAAGGGCTTAAACTAAAATCGATTTCATCAATAAACTACCATTTTTTTTGTGCCAACGTTAATTAAATGGCGGTAATTTTAAAATTTCAAACAGACAAATACGGGTGGACGTGGTATTTCTGGAATTACACGTTTGTTATCGGTCCTATCCTTGCAAAAAAAATGTCGTTAGTGAAGTCATTAGATAAGCAAACTAATAAAGCTAATCATTTGACTCTACTATTTCCACAACAAGGCCAAAAAAATTTTTTTTATTAAATTATTAACAAATTCACCTTTTTTTTTACCATATTTATTTTCAAAACTACAATTTATGTACATAGATTAAATCTAACTAATCTACTTAACCTAACCTATATCTAAGATTGGCCCTTGTGGCATTGTACCGAGGATGCTGGCGGCATTTCCTCGCTGTATCGCAATACTGATGCACTGGAAGGATGGAAGGCGGCCACTTCACTAAGTCAGCACTCTCAGCACACTGCTGACAATCATTTGTTTATGGATTTTGCAACGGGAACACTAATGCAGCTGTTGGAGAGTACCTTTCCTACAAAAAATCCACATTTTTGGTGCATGTTTGAGCACTTGTAATTCCTAAAGTACTTAAGGTATAACTGTAATAATCGTGTTATTTTTTAACTAACATCCTGTACTAGCAAATAACAACACCAAAAACCTATCTTAATGACATAGTTTTCATGCTAAATTAAATTAATTGAAAAATGAAGGTATATTTATTACTATATTTAATTTAAAAAAAAAATTTGGCCCTGTTGTTGAAATAGTAGAGTCAAATGATTAATTAGTAATGATTGATTAGTTTGCTTATCTGATGAGCTCTCGAACGAGATTTTTTTGCAAAGATAGGACCAATAACAAACGTACAATTCTAGAAATACCACGTGCACTCGTATTCGCTTGTTTGAAATTTTAAAATTGCCGCCATTTAATTATCGTCAGCACAAAATAGAAAATGTATGGTAATTTATTGAAGAAATTGATTGTCGTTTAAGCTCTTAAAAGCTCCGACAGCGCTAACCAAACACCCTGTATAGGTACTTAGGAAATTAAATAAAAAAGTATATATTTGCTAACAGCATTTATACATAACATATTCACTTTTACACATTTTACGTGAAATCTAAAACATAACTTCCACTTAACCTTAAAGTAAAGTTGAACATTATTATCGCACCATCTAATAAACGAAATATTTTTTTGTCACAAAAAACTGCACTGATCTTGCAGTTAATATATTATTATGTATGTTGTTTGTCGAAGATTCAGAATTATTTAGTTAACTTAGTTGGATTACTCCATATTTACGCAGTTTTCATGATAATTCGACTGCGAAAAGAAGAAACTCCGAAGCAACACATTTTACGATATTGAATTATTTATATTTGCCTTTGAGGCGTTATCAGCTAATTAACTATTAGGCTACAGAAATAGTTACTATGGTGAAAGATTGTGTGGGCGTTATGCCAAAGATAATTTATGTTTTTTATGTTTTTGGATTTTTAATGTTTTTACAATTTTACTTTTTAATAGTTTTACATTATACAGTTTTATGCGTTTTACAATTTTACGATTTGATACTAAATTATTTAATGTTATTTTATTCCAAATGAAATTAATTATTTATTTATATCAAATGAATTTTATTGTATAGTGTAAATTATAATTATGTCAATGAATTTAATCATGTTAGTTATTAATTATTTACAGTAATTTTAATTGATTGATTTAATGTATAATGATTTTTACCTTTTAACCTATTTACATAAGTCGATTTAATTTATTACAATTTATGAAATCATTTTTATCAATATAAACAAGCACGTATGTAAAATAAAATCGAATGCATAATATATATTGTTTTGTGAACAAACGGACAAACAGATTCCGTGTTATGTATATATGTAAGCAGCGAGCGCGCGCTCGGCCACAAACCAGTTCCCGACCGGCCGGCCTGCGCCTGCGCAGCGCAGCCCGCCGCAGTCTCTGATCCGCTTCAACGCCAAGTGCATGTCGCCTTGCGCGCCGGCTGCCGCTTTAATTTATGCTCGCGCTTGTATAGTTTTAAGTGCTTTCACCCTATATTTTCTCCTTCTGTGCATGTGAACTCTTTTCTATGCTTTCGCTTACGCTTATGAGCTAGAAATAAACATTTAAAGTGCAAAGTACTGGCTGTTTTTATTTCGCGCCGAAGCTATCCTCAAGTAAGTGAATAGAAGAATTAGAACTGGGCGATTACACACGCGCCTTTCTACACTGGTGACTCCGCTAAGCACGTTACTATGGGTGAAAACGGCAACGGCTCTACAGCGGAGAACAAAGGAGAACCGTTACAAAATGGCGCTGAGCAGTTAACGGCCGAGTCATTTCGGGTTGGCGTAAGGATACCACCCTTTTATCCGGACAAGCCAGCGCTATGGTTTGCGCAGCTTGAAGGGCAGTTCCGGTTATCTAAAGTTAAGGCGGATGAGACTAAATTTTATTACGCGATGGCGCAGCTTGAACCCCAGTATGCGGCGGAGGTCGAAGATATTATTACGTCACCTCCGGCCGACGACAAGTATTTAAAGCTCAAAACGGAGCTTATAAAACGCCTTTCTGCATCGAGAGAGAGGAAGGTTCAACAGGTCTTGAACCATGAAGAGCTAGGAGACAGGAAGCCTTCACAGTTCCTTCGGCACCTTCAAAACCTGGCGGGACCTGGGCTACCTGAGGACTTCTTGCGTTCTATTTGGGTCAATCGGCTACCTCAACGAACTCAAGATATCGTCGCATCGCAGATTAAATTATCGATGGAGGATTTGGCAGAGTTGGCCGATCGCCTTCACGACGTCGTCGCACCTACCCCGCAGGTAGCAGCAGCAGCGCTACCCTCCACTTCATCTGATACCCTAGTCCTGCAGATTGCGGAGCTGAGCAGGCGGATGCAAGCACTGGACGCCAAGGTTGGTCGATTGAGTCGACCCAGAGCAAGATCGTCGAGCCACACTCGTCAGCGTTCCACGTCCAAGAGGTCCAACTCCAACTACCGGAAGTTCCCTACCTGCTGGTATCATCACAAGTTCGGGGAGCAGGCTAAGAGGTGCATCAAGCCGTGTGATTACCAGGCGGGAAATGCGTCGGGCAGTCGGTAATGGCGACGGGCGGCTGCCCCGGCACAGGTCGCATATTCATCATGGACTTTAGGACAAAACTACAATTTCTTGTGGACACAGGTAGTGATTTGTGTGTTTTTCCGCGTAGTAAATTAAAAAATCGTAGAGCGCCGACGAACTATAATTTGTGCGCCGCCAATGGCACAGTGATAAATACTTACGGTTACGTTCATCTAGTTCTTAGTATAGGCTTGCGCCGTGACTTTCCCTGGCGATTTCTTGTAGCGGACGTTACAAGGGCCATAATAGGTATAGATTTTTTATCTCATTATGATCTTCTTGTCGATTGCAGGAAACATCAACTCATCGATCGCAATATATTGCTCTTCGCCCAGGGTTTGCCTGCCAAGTCGTCTGATGCCATTTCCTCAGTCAAGGTTGTAACGGGTGAGTCGAATTACCACACAATACTACAGGAATATCCCGACATCACTCGCCCATCTGGCATACACCGTACAATTAAACACACCACACTACACCATATCCGGACTACATCCGGACCTCCCGTTTTCAGTGCACCTCGTAGGTTAGCACCTGACAAATTGGCTATCGCGAAGGAGGAGTTTTCTTCTATCCTTGCTAGTAGCATAGCCAGACCCTCCGAGTCTCCTTGGGCCTCACCCTTGCATTTGGCCCCTAAAAAGGACAATGGTTGGAGACCCTGCGGCGATTATAGGATGCTCAATGCGCGTACAGTACCTGATAGGTATCCTATACGCCATATTCAGGATTTTATGCATAACATCGCAGGCTGCCGCGTGTTTTCAACCATTAACCTTGTTAAAGCCTATAATCAGATCCCCGTCAACCCTGAAGACATCCCGAAGACCGCCATAACGACGCCGTTCGGTCTTTTCGAATTTCCGTTCATGACTTTCGGTCTTCGAAATGCCGGACAGACGTTTCAGCGCTTCGTGGATGAGATGTTGCGGGGATTAGACTTCTGTTACAGCTACTTGGACGACTTCTTAGTCTTCTCGAGGGATGAGAAGACCCATGAAGCCCATCTTCGACAGCTGTTCGCCCGGTTACAGGAATACGGCATGGTTATCAACACCTCCAAGTGCGTGTTCGGGGCTTCAGAGGTAACTTTTTTAGGATACCGTATTTCTGCTGAGGGTACCAAACCTCTTCCTGCCAAGGTCGCGGCCATCAATGACTTCCCTCCACCAAAGAACGTGCGGGAGCTCAGGCGGTTTCTGGGCATGATGAACTTTTATCGCAGATTCATACCCAGTGCTGCCCAGCATCAGGCTCCCCTGAACGCTCTGCTGACAGGTTCGGTGAAGGGATCACACCCGGTCCAGTTCACACCGGCAGAGCAGGACGCGTTTGACCATTGCAAGCAGGACCTGAGCCAGGCTGCTCTTCTGGCCCATCCAGACGCTCAGGCTGAGTTATGCATCGTAACGGATGCCTCCGATGTAGCTATGGGCGCTGTCCTGCAGCAGTTTAATGACCAGAAAGGCTGGGAGCCATTGGCCTTCTTCTCGCGCAAACTGAGTCCTGCTCAGCAGAAATATTCACCGTACGATCGGGAGCTGTTGGCGATTTATGAGGCGATCAAGTATTTCAGGCACATGGTGGAAGCCCGCGACTTCAGGATCTACACAGACCACAAGCCTTTATGCTTCGCCTTCCATTCTCGTAAAGAGAATTGCTCGCCAAGGCAGTTCCGTCACCTGGACTTCATATCGCAGTTCAGCACAGACATTAGGCACATTTCGGGTAAGGACAATGTGGTAGCTGACACTCTCTCTAGGGTCGAGGAGATCACACAGCCAGTGGACGCATGCAAGCTGGCTGTAGCACAGAGTACTGATCCAGAGTTGGAGCAGCTGCTGAACGGTGACAGCTCGTTGCGCCTGAGGAAAGTCCTCATACCAGGCACTAATGCTGAGCTGTACTGCGATGAAAGTGGCAAGTCTTTGACTGCTAGACCTTACGTTCCAGCAGAATTTAGGCGTCAGGTCTTCGAGAGCCTCCACTCTTTTAGCCATCCAGGCGCTAATGCGTCAGCGAAACTCGTGGCTGACAGGTATGTGTGGCCTGGGGTCAGGAGAGACTGTCGAGAGTGGACGAGGAGCTGTCTGGCTTGCCAGCGGTCAAAGGTCACTCGACACGTTTCCACGCCCCTGTCTTCATTTGATATTCCCAAGGCTAGGTTCTTGAACATCCATATTGATCTGATCGGACCACTACCTCTTTGCCAAGGTTTTAGGTACTGCCTCACCGCCGTTGACCGTTTCACGAGATGGCCTGAGGCAATTCCAATACCAGATATGTCTGCTGATACCGTAGCACAGGCTTTGCTGCACGGTTGGATCGCTCGCTTACTTACATGCATACTTTTGCCGCTTTGACGCCGCCTGGAATTCCGCCGCAGCCGCAGCGCCGCGGGTTGTTCGCCCAATGTGAGAAGCGGCGAAGGTGTCGACACACGTAGCGTCCCACACCAAACACCGCCCCCTCTCCCACGGAATCAACGTCAAGCCATCCGGGCGCTTGCCATCTGTGCGGCTAAGACCCGGAGGCTCGAGGACGGACGGCACACCAGCCGACTTTAGTGCCCTCTGGACAATGTCGTTGAGGGCATGGTGACGCGGATGCCTGCCAGTACAACGACGGCAACTCAAAACATGGTGCCCGTCAACCCCCACCATGGAGCCGCAGATGCATAAATGTGGTTGACATACATCGCAGCCCAGGCGGAGAGCAACGGACACTCGCAAAGAGTCACCGTCGAGTAAAGTACCTAATTGAGGCGAAGGTAGCGCGTGTAACCATGCCCCTGACTCTGGCCGCGACACAGCCAAAAGTCTAGCCCGGTTAACACCCACAGAATCATCGACAAGACCTCCAATCACAGTCTTGCACCCCACATCATCCCACGCCCGTTGCACTGTTGGATTTTGTGGCACGGTGGCTCCAGGATTTAGGGCCAGCCATTCCCTTAACTTATGAAATTATGAAATATTATGAAATTATGAATAATTATGAAAATAATTATGAAATTATGAAATTAATAAATATTTCCCTTATGAAATCATTTTTATCAATATAAACAAGCACGTATGTAAAATAAAATCGAATGCATAATATACAGGGTGTTTGGTTAGCAGTGTCGGAGCTTTTAAGGGCTTAAACTACAATCAATTTTATCGATAAATTACCATAAAAAAATTTTTTTGTGCCAACGACAATTAAATGGCGGCCATTTTAAAATTTCAAACAGACGAATACGGGCGCACGTGATATTTCTGGAATTATACGTTTCTTATCGGTCCTATCCCTACAAAAAAAATCTCGTTAGAGAGCTCATTAGATAAGCAAACTAATTAAGTTAATCATTTGACTCAGCTAATTGAACAACAAGGCTAAAAAAAATTTTTTTAATTAAAAATAATAAAAAATTCACCTTAATTTTTCATTTTTCAATTAATTTAATTTTGCATGAAAACTAGGTCGTTAAGATAGGTTTTTGGTGTTGTTATTTGTTAGTACAGGATGTTAGCTAAAATACAACACCATAATTACAGTTATACCTTAAGTACTTTAGGAATTACAAGTACTCAAACATGCACTGGATGGATGGAAGGCGGCCACTTCAATAGTCAGTACACTGCTGACATTCATTTGTTTATGGATTTTGCATCGGGAACGCTAAATGCAGCTGTTTTGGTGTATGTTTGAGCACTTGTAATTCCTAAAGTACTTAAGGTATAACTGTAATTATGGTGTTATTTTTTAGCTAACATACTGTACTAATAAATAACAAAACCAAAAACCTATCTTAACGACCTAGTTTTCATGCAAAATTAAATTAATTGAAAAATTAAGGTGAATATTTTACTATTTTTAATTAAAAAAAATTTTTTTAGCCTTATTGTTCAAATAGTTGAGTCAAATGATTAGCTTAATTAGTTTGCTTATCTAATGAGCTCTCTAACGAGATTTTTTTTGCAGGCATAAGACCGATAACAAACGTATAATTCCAGAAATATCACGTGCGCCCGTATTCGTCAGTTTGAAATTTTAAAATGGCCGCCATTTAATAATCGTTTGCACAAAAAAAAAATTGTATGGTAATTTATCGATAAAATTGATTGTAGTTTAAGCCCTTAAAAGCTCCGACACCGCTAACCAAACACCCTGTATATTGTTTTGTGAACAAACGGACAAACAGATTCCGTGTTATGTATATATGTAAGCAGCGAGCGCGCGCTCGGCCACAAACCAGTTCCCGACCGGCCGGCCTGCGCCTGCGCAGCGCAGCCCGCCGCAGTCTCTGATCCGCTTTAACGCCAAGTGCATGTCGCCTTGCGCGCCGGCTGCCGCTTTAATTTATGCTCGCGCTTGTATAGTTTTAAGTGCTTTCACCCTATATTTTCTCCTTCTGTGCATGTGAACTCTTTTCTATGCTTTCGCTTACGCTTATGAGCTAGAAATAAACATTTAAAGTGCAAAGGACTGGCTGTTTTTATTTCGCGCCGAAGCTATCCTCAAGTAAGTGAATAGAAGAATTAGAACTGGGCGATTACACACGCGCCTTTCTACAATTGTAATGCTATTTTTAATGTTTTAAGGCCATAATTATGATACTCACTATTATATCCTGATAAATTTTCTTCATCAGTGAGCTCCAATCCTAGAGCAGTCAAATCGGTGACCATGTTCAAAATTTAGTCGTTCATTTCAAGTGCAGTTGGAGATAAAGAGTTCACAGCCAAGTCAATCGTGGAAAGCGTGTTCGGGTTATCAGTGTTCATAGCCAGTAGGTGAATGCAGGTTCGGGGTCAGAAAATCGACAGCCAGGTCAAAAGAGAATCACAATACACACGACACACAAGATCACGAAACAAATATGCGCAATAGTCAAAGGACGAGCCAAGACTAATCTATATACCTGTACTAAGCCCTAAACCACGAATTGAGTCACTATCGGTATTCCGACTTTTGAAACTTTCAAATGAATGGACGTCGTCATCAAAGTCGCCGCCATCCATTGACGCCACTGTCTTTATACATGCCAGATGTCAACTTAGACTACCGAAATCGTTAGGTTATGCCGATAAAAACTTGTGCGTGTGAATTTCATTTATCTGTTGAAAGGGGCATCGTCATTAGAAGTAGCCGCCATCCATTGTTTCCATTGTCTTGGTTCATTCAGGTACCAGTTGTCAACTTTAACTGCCTACATCGGAAGGTTAAACTGATAAGGATCTTTTGTGTAAATTCCATTTATTCGCCATTGAAGTCGCCGCAAATTTCTATCTTTAAATTTACGCCGTCAACAAAGTCACTTGGGTGTGTTTATATCGACTGAAGCATACATCTATATTTGCATCGTCAAACAATTACATCGGTATTTTTATATATTGCATTTTTTCTAACCCGGTCCTTTTCACTGTACCTACCTACATAACCGTCTGTATATTAGTAAATAATGTACGCTAAAAAAGTTTTCGTTTTTCCATGTATAAAAACTTTATTTGAAGTATTTTTATAGTACCTGTACGTGTACAACTAAATAAATGCACTAGATCTGTCTGTTCACTAAAACTCAAAAACCATCAAACATTTGTATACCTTATTACGCTTACTCCTTATATTATTTACGAACTTAAATATTTCGGTATAACATACATGTCATTTCGCTGGTTAGAAACAAATTCTGCATACCGCCATCCATTACCCCTGTAAAGTCGTTATAATCTTACAAAGAATATAAACACCATTTTGAATCACGCCAAAATAAACCGTACATGCGCGGGCTAAGGTCCATATTAAATAAGTATATTTTTTGAGTTCCGTTATTCTAGTAGAGCTCAAAATGCAACACGCTTCGCCCACTGAATCACAACACGTTGGCGTGATTCTCAAAAGTACCGTAAGTAGTAATATTTTGTCTAGAAATGGTAATATTGCATTTTAATATTTATTTACATCTCATTACAGTTGTTATATAATTAAAAAATATTTACGAAAACCAGAATTCACTATTTTTTGTTTAGCGTTTATAAAAAGTAGAATACAGGAATAATGTACTAAACATATGTATAAGGTATTTTAGCCTCATGTTTTAGCTATGTCAAATTGACAATATTAAGTCCATAAGTTTAAAAATTATGGAGATAATCGACTAAACAAAATAACGCAACACGTGCGTGATCAGTGGCTAAGCGGCGTTGCAAAATCACGCATACGCTGCGTGATTAGCGCTGAATGGGTTAAGCTACGTTCACTTAGTGCAGAGCTAGAGATTGCTTCTATTTTGTAATGTAGCTCGGCATTCTCGTCAATATCTATATTTCCGAATATAAAACGAGTGAACCCATGGTTTTTTAAAGGTTATAAGTACCTATCTGTCATAACTAACGAAATAAACATAAATGACTTAGTTTAAAATAAACCTTGACAATGAGCAAAATTAATAGTAGGCTACCTTAACTAAAACTTATTAATAACCAAACTCTGACCGGAGAGAAAGTCCAAATGTAATAGAAATTTGATTTGAGAATTTTTTATACACCTTATTTTGCCTTTGACTTTACCGAAAGATCGTATACTACCGACGAGTAAATTAAATAATACATAATTTACTTATTACCTACAATAAAGTAACCCCATTTCAAGTATTAAAAGTGTTCGCTCGCTTGCAATAATTTAATAGGTAGGTCGTTTAATGTTAATTGCTGTACCGTGTATTTATGCTCTAAATATTGTTTAGGTGCTTGGGGATAATTTTAAAAATATTACAATTATTTCACAGGTATAAGTTCATTCAGGGTCTCTGGAGGGTTACCATAACGTACTAATGCGATTCAGTTTAGGTTCAGGGAAAGGGACAGTAATATACGACTCGTATAGCCTTGTTCCTTTCTCTCGACGGTTCCAATCCTGACGGTTTCTTAAATTGAAATCAATACCTGGATCAATTAGGTACCGTAAAACCATTTTTACTGAAAAACTGTTTTCATTGTTATGTGGGTATTATAGTAATTAAAACTAGCTTTCTCGGCATTCATCATCATTATCATATTGTTTATTTGTTTAATAGATATCATACAACATTACAGGTTACGCCAATGCGTTGTGTGACAAAGTACATTAAAAACGAAACTAAGAAAATATAATGACATACATATAAATATAATTAATTAATATCCTCGCAGAACTTCAATAAACGGGGTTTCAAAGTGGTTGGCTTCTCATGAAATAAGTCGCAGTAAGGTAAAGTAGTTAAAAGTTTGTTCAGCAAGACACGTCCGTGTGGGATTGGGGAAAATTGGTGAGCTAACGTGCGGGCCGTCTCCTCAGCAAGGAGGTGATGGTTTCGGCTGCGCAAGTATTTATCGGGAACGAATAAAGCAACGGTCCTAGTAGTCAATTCTGTGCAATCCGAATCGCCCCTAAGAATCTGACAAATAATGTAAAGTAAGTCATAAGTGCGCCTAACCTGTAGGGAGTTGAAACCGAATGTACCGAGTAGGAATTTGGTGGGGTAGAGGAAAGGGTAGTATCCATATGTTTTCTTGTACAGGAAACGTAGAAAAACTTTTTGGACCTTTTCTAGGAGCAGGGCATGAGTTGCTTCATGTGGGCTCCAGATTATAGAGGCGGATTCGATTTTGCTCCTAACTAGTGCGGTATATAATAACTGCAGAGTTTTAGGGTTCGTAAAGTTACTTGCGTTGCGAGTGATGAAACCTAATCTTTTATAGCAGTCGGATGCAAGAGATGTGATATGTTGATTGAAAGTGAGTTTCGGATCAAAGATAACACCAAGATCTTTAACTGAGTTAACACGGGTAATTTGATTGTAGTCTAATAAATAGATATGGTGATGTGGTGTAGCAGATCGACTGAAAGACATTACGCAGCATTTAGATGGGTTGAAAAGTAATTTGTTATTTATACTCCAGTGGAGAAGAGCGTCTATATCTTGTTGTAGTAGGTTGCAGTCATTGTGGTTGTTTATGCAGCGTATAAGCTTAAGGTCACCCGCGTAGAGTAAGCAACTAGAGTTTTGGAGCACATTTTCAATGTCGTTAATCATTAGTATGAAAAACAAAGGACCGAGTATGGAGCCTTGGCTAACGCCAGACCGGGTATGGTATGGAGAAGAATCAAAACAACCGTGTCGCACAAAATGTTGTCGATCTTTGAAGTAGTCGGCAATTAGACGGAGGAGTTTCGGAGTAAAACCAAACGTAGCAAGTTTTTCTAGAAGAGTGTCATTATCGACACGGTCGAATGCCTTTTGAAAGTCAAAGTATATTATGTCAACTTGGGAGCCTTGGTCTAAATATCGTGAAATAGTGTCTGTTACTAATAGTAGATTACTATTAACTGATCTTTTGGCGCGAAAACCATGTTGACAGTCAGAAAGGTAGGGAGCAATTTGGATGGAGATTTTATTGTGTAAAATGGATTCAAAAACTTTAGATAAACAGGACAGAATGGCAATGGGACGGTAGTTTTCAGCTTTAGATAAGTTTTTAGTTTTTGGTATGGGCTTAACACGTGAAGTTTTCCAAATAGTGGGATATTTACTTGTAGAGATAATGAGTTTAAAAATGTGGTAGATGGGATAAAGTATAAATTCTTTGGCAGCTTTAATAATAAATGAGGGGACATTGTCAGGGCCAACTGCACTTCTAGGCCTCAGTTTGTCAATTGCAGTGTTTATGTCTTCTAAAGATATATCATTTATGTGGATTCGACTAGCCGATACAGATAAGTCATTTCGCATGGCCAAGTCAGTGTCAAGAAGTGGAGTATTGGGTAAAAATACACTAGAAAAAAATTCAGCAAAAGCTGTGGCGGCATCTGCACCTTTGTGTTCTTTGCCGTTATAAGAAATGGTAGATTCGAAACCTCCCTTTGACTTCAAACTACTGATATGATTCCAAAAACTGAGAGGGTTAGCTAAGATATTTGTTTCGATGGATCTAATATGGGCGTTGTATGCATGGCTTATGCGCATTTTTACTTGCGTTCTTAACTCACTAAATGAATTATAAGTATAGACATCATTTGTAGATTTCCATTGCCGATGAAGTTTGGCTTTTTGGGATATTAGAGTAATGATCTCGGTTGTAAACCAGACTGGGTAGCGTCTACATTTTTTATGTGATCTTAATTTTTTAGGAATGCATTCATTGAATATGGAATACAAAGAATGGTAGAAAGCGTCCGTAGCAGTATCGACGTCAGCGGATTGATAAACAAGAGACCAGTTATTGTCTTGGAGCCTATGGTAGAGTAGATTGTAATCAGCTTTAGCAACGTTCCAGTCCTTTGAACTGTCCAGATTACTGGGGGAAAGAAAGGACTTATGCTTAAACCGGGATAAATCATACTCGATTAAAATTTCAAGGGGTGGGTGATAGGGATCGGCGTGAGGCACTAGACCCTCACCCGTCATTTTAATAACACTTGCTGAGCAAATTTGTTGTACCAATACTACGTCAAGTCTGTTTCCGAAAGAGTTTTGAATAATATTTTTGTCTATTAAGTCGGTAAAATTTAAGAAGTAATTGTAGTACGTACATATGTTTAGAGAAGCACTATTTAAATTTAGATCTCCTAGTAAAATAAACGGTTCTGAGAGGCTATCAATTTTAGATTCAATGGTTTGAAATAGATCCATATACATTGAGTCGCAGGATTGCGGAGGCATATAAATTACAGCAATGAAAAATGTTACATTATTAAGTAAGAAGGAGCACCATAGATCTTCACCGGCGGCAGTTTCTAGCTCATGATGTCTCTGTAAGGCAATTCCGGGTCGGGCCACGAGTAAGACTCCACCTCCGCGTCGATTGGGACGATCACGACGAAGAACGGTCCACCCATCTGGAGCTACTTCGGCATCATCGACGGAATTGTCTAGGAAGGTCTCGGTAACTGCAATGACATCTGCATCTTGAGAGAGAAGAGACTGCTGCCAGTGCTGGAGCTTGGTCTTGAGTCCTCTGACGTTCTGGTAGATTAAATTCAGGCGCGGGACGTGGTGGGCTTTGTAACTAGCTTGGTGTGATCCATCAGTTTTAGAATTTAACATAGTGGGGGGCTCGAAAAAATGTCCAGGGTTTAATTCTAGCATTCAAGGGCCATACTTGTGGGGATAGACAGGTTGTGTAAAAAGCTTCCGGAATAGAGAGTTTATAAGATTTGTAGTCTCCTTTAGATTTCAGTTGTTCTACGGTACAACTGCCTGTAGGACACAGTTTTTGGAGATATTCCAGTACTTCATTGGGGCCCGATTCCATGTTCCATAGATGGACAAGCTTCCGAGGTTCAGCGGCCTTTAAAGAAGTGATTTCGGGGCCAGCAGTGCAGAGGACAGATCTCAGGTTGATTCTTAAAATGTCTATGTCTGTGACGGGGTTAGGCGGAGGTAAGTCTGCAACTGGTATATTACTGGAAACATTTACCGCGGTAGTGGGTGCGCTATCACAAATTTTTGCAGTTGTGTAAGTAGCAGAGGAGTTGGCGGCAGTAGAAACGTATTGTGGGGAAGAACTGTGCTCGGTTGATGTCTTGGGTTTTGTTTTTGGGCGGTCAGGCTTAGCGGTCGGGACCTGGTTAGTATTAGGACAAGACTTTAAGGAACTTGCTGTCTCGTCATGTTGAGTCTGATTTAAATGCGTGATTCCGATTTCATGTTTGCCGATACGATTGTGAAGAGAGTCAACAACTTCTGCGAATCGATTATTTAAAACTCTGACCTCTTCACGCAAGGCCTTGACTTCAAGAACGAGCTCGTGAAGCGCGTAATTTTCTAGCGTAGAATCGTCTAAGCGAGGCATGGGTTGCCTTTGCGATATGTTAGCATTGGAGTAACATTGTGAGTTTTCTTGAGGGGTAACGGTAGCACTAGAAGTGCTTGGCTTAGCTAGAGGTGTAAGCGATTTCTTGCCTTTATTGGAGCTTGATGTTTTGTCAGGAATTAGGTGGCAATTTCGGCATTTCCAATTTAATCGTTGTTCGATGGTCATCAGAGCATACCTCTTATAGCTGACGCCAATAGTTTCCAGGCAATCCAAGCAATAGCGTTAGCGACCGTGGCAAGATGCACAATCCAGGAACTTTCGCGGAGTCACTTTTGTTCCACATTTATTACATATGGCGGGGACCATAATTTACGTTATAGTGAGCACAAAACTAGGCAAGAACTGTACTTAAAAACAACAAAATATAATAAATATTTAGAGAGAAAATTTTATTTATGTTTCAAGTTGACAAGCTGTCAAATAATCAGCTGAAAGACGTCCACTGCTGAACGTAAAGGCCTCCCGCAAAGATTGTCATGACATTATTCGTATCTTCCAAGTTCCTGGGATGTTCGGTCTTAACAATGTGTCCATAAAAGCAAAAGGGACAAACAATTATTAGCGGCTTGTTAAGTTAGCAGACGCTTATGAATAAGGGGGTAAGTATACATATAGCCCCGCATCAAACACACTGACAACAAAGATAAATCGACCAAGTGGTTAACATGTTCGAATTTGCGATGTTCGTATTTCGATAATTGCTCCATGAAGATTAATACGGAAGGTATAGTCGCCGTTCCATTAGTAAATCCAACCTGCCGTTTAATTGAAACTGCAGCCGTACCATAACTTTGCAAGTATCGGTAACGTTAGATTTTGCTCGATATGTAAAGCAGGCCATCGCGATCGCTCCAATAGCTAAGGTGCATTCAGACCAAACGATCATTCGCTATTCTATTCCCCACTCTACGAAATCAACGAATCACGTTTTGTGTACGATACTAACGATCGAATTTCGTAGAGTAGGGGATTATAATAGCGAATGTTCGTTTGCTCTGAATGCACCTTTATGCCAGTGTGAGCGCGACAGAGTGCATTGCGTATCGAGTAAAACCTAATGTATAAGTAATTTACTTTTCAACTCATGGTACGGCTACTATTATGTATAATTTCAATGAAATGTAAGGTTCATTATATTTATGGAGCTATTATTGAAATACTAGTCTTTGTTAAACACAAATCAAATTATTTTACTAAATATTTTGATTTGTGTTTTTAAGCAGTCACACCACTACAGGGTGATTTTCTTCATATGCTATAAATTTAAGGGAAGCTTATTTAGGTAAAATATAATTAATTTCTCTAAGAAACTAGTGTTTTAACTCTTACTGTTATTGAGTTATTAAAATAATAAGTTTAGTCACTGAACATGTGTATTGCAACCTTTATTACATTCTAATGTTACTTAGTTTGACATGTGCCGTCAGTCACCTGAGATTAACTTTTATTTTATTCTTAAGGTTCTCTCACACTTACCATTTCATTTATTATGTATGAAAACAAAAAAAAATATTTTTTTCACCACACTGCTCGTAAACACGCTGTTTGTTCGTCAATTTCAGAGCGCAAAACTGTGTTTTAATCTCTAGAGGTAAAGTATTTTTTTAATCTTCTGGATAGACTAAGGCAATAACTTATACGGCCTGAGAGTGCAATAAGCTTTTTGACGTTTGAACTAGACAGTAGGTACGTTCGAAAACTCAATAGTTTCAAACAGATTCATACACATGAACCTTTCATAATATTATATTCAATATGCTAAAATCCAAATAAATACCACATTTTGTTGTAAAAGGCTTTTAATTAATAGTTCTAAAAATACGACAAATAAAAACAATAGGAAAATGAAAGTGTTGACACTATGCAAATTTCAGAACGCATCCGAATATTTTTTTCTTTTAAAATTTAAACGAGTTCGGTCGTGTTTTGTTTTTGAAATTCGCGAGATGCGAAAGTGGGATAGTTCCGAAAATCACAGAAAAATCGCCAATAACTACATCAGTCCCATTATGGAATTATCCTGAATTTTTAAGCATTGCCACGCCAAGATAAACATTTGTGGTTATTGTTTTATTATTTGTTGATTTGTTTATTTTTGGAAGTTGAGGACTTGCAAATAAATATCTTCTAATTTGTTATGATTGAGTTTTATTTCGCATGTTTCCTCGCTTTAGTGTGGTGAAAAATGTTGTGTTTCACTCGGCAGCAAAGCTTGTTCAACTCTCGTGCCTTAAAACCCTCGCATCGCTCAAGATTCCAAATTCTGGAATCTTTCGCTTGCTCGGGTTCAATATTTGCCCGAGAGTTAAACAATCACTTTGCTCCCTAGTAAAACAAATAACTATTATCGAATTTTCCAGAAGCCGATGTGATATACCAGACAACTTCTATTAATGACCCCAGTAACCTGTCTAATTTAACGCAAATAGAAAAGAACACTGTGTACAGGAACTTTAAATTATAAATATTAGATGTCAAATGTCAAAGAAAAACGACCATGATCACCAACGTCAGAGGTGGGGATCAAACCCACTTACCTACTCAGCTTTCGCGGCTGATGGTAGGTACCGCTCGACCACTAAGACCGAGTGGCCACTAAGAAGAGTGGTGGATTGTTTTTATTCTGAGCATTTCATTTTGGGGAGGCATAATGTTCAGCAGTGGACGTCTTTCGGCTGATATGATGATGACGATTTAAAAACTATGTATTTGCTGCGTAAGTTTTGTTGTATTACTGGCCATAGTAGTGCTTACTTATATAAATTTGAATATTTTGAATATGATATACCTTAGGGTATGCATGTGTTCATGATAACGGACAACTTTCCTTATGATACTCATATCGAAATCTTGAAAAAAAAATCGCCTTTTCATACAAAGCGGTTTCATCGGGTGATCAACATTTCAAAGAAAGTGATTTTATTTTTTAAATTTTTCGATACGAGTCCCATGTGTAAAATGATTCCTTATCATGAACACATGCATACCATAGTTACCATTACTTCAATAAAATGTCTTGACATGAAAACAATCTTTTCACTATATTTCAAAAAAATACAACAAGTTTTTCTTGTATACAACACATACACGAAAATAGCCCAACCCTCCATAATTACTTCAACCAATATACGCTTGAAATAACTAAGCTCGAGTAAAGACTGGGTAGTGGGTAAGTAGGAACAGTATGCTCAATTGCTCATGCTCATGTCTAAGCACTGATCAGTGACGAGGAAAGTATTAAAAAAAAAATTTCGCGACACGCGAGGGGTTAAATTATGAGCAAGTGTTTACATTTTTAAAAACTTTCTTTTGTTTTCACCAGGAAGCCATTTTTTTCGGATTATCAGTAAATTAATATTTTATTAATCTTGATAAAGCAGTTAGCTCATAGTTTAATGATGATTTGGTGATAAAAGGTTACAAATGGATACAGTGGCAAGAAACGTGGCATCTGCTTACATTTCTGAGAAGCAAATTATTCAGTCGCATTTACACGCTTTTGGATTTAAGCCAATGTCAATTAATAGGAGCATTTGTGACTGAAAGCTTGCGGTCGCTGCAAACAGCTACTCCTTTCCTAAATAGGTTCCAAAGTCTTTGATAGAACAGGCATATATGGACCTTGGGATCAGTGTAGCATTTTTTTATATCACAATCTTGGTGGACTTCCATAACTTGCACGACATTTCGACAACGAAGTATTGCCTCCCTGTTATACTTACGTACGAATTCAACAATGTGAGAGAGAAGCAACACTTCGTTCGTGGTTCGCAGTAGGGCCTCTGTAGTACTTTGCGTTGGAACTTATAAGGCAAATTTAAAGAGTCCGCTTGCCGATTTGGCGATTATGGGCATTTACCTCCTAATACCTCAATACGCATAGTTAAGAGGAGAGGCCTTCGTCCAGCGGACTATCATAGGCTGATGATGTTATGATGTGATGTGATGTGTATTTTCTTATACGACCTTTAGGTGCTTTTACTAGTGCGGCTTGTCAGCCAAGTGCGTGGATGATTACTTAATTAGTATAGAATGATGATATAAAAGGATTTAGCGAATATCACAAAGACGGAATCGGGAATACCGATTGCTTTAAAATATCAACTGTGTAGAATTACGAATGGAGTAAACTGCAGATACGTTATACTCATTTTGTGTAGAATCACGAATAAGATGATTTCTGACTGCGTCAAAATGTAGACTGAATTACCTATGAAATTACATAATATTAGTAAACTGCAGTCGTGTTGAATCCATATTGTATGGGAATTACGATTAGGTAGAATCACGTTTGTATTGTCCATCGCATAATCCGTTATCACGGATGACAAAGTCTGTCCTGTTAATTAAAGTAAAACCAAGAAAGTAATACCGTTTAAAGTGATTCACCCAGAACTTACTATAGCTATATGTGCGGTTTTAGGCAGTAAGGTCATAAAAAGACTTCTGGCCTACTACCGCGAACTTCCAAATTTGTACGACGCTCTTTGTTACTCCAACGAAAGCGTTATCGCGTATCGAGTGACAGACAAATCTTCGAAATGAGGTTTTCGAAGTTCACGGTAGCCGATTATTTTAGAGAGCCTTTTTCCCGTATTCGGCCACCGATTGGAACGACGCGATTGGCGCCTGTCTCCGATGGGAAAACCGATTTACCAATTAATCGACTCGAATAGTTTCGACTCGTAAATTATTTGGACTGAGATGGAAAGATTTTGAAGGAAATTTATTACTTGGCTATAGGAGTTAATTGTTACTGTAAACATTCAGTTGAAAGGTCAAGCAATTTGTTGTTTGTCCGGACCTTATTGATAAGGTTAAGGTGTTGTTTGCTCCTGAGAGTAAACAATATATAGGTACTTACTAGTAATAGATGAAAACAAATATAGGAATTCGAAGTAAATTTCGACGACCTATCGAAGTGGGTTACTCAAAGTCTTCTATTCTACCACAGTCAAACTCATCAACAAATACAAAATTTATAGGTTCCTTATCAACGTAACTATCAAGTTAGCTACACCGAGCGTTTCGAAAACTTTCGTACGGCAATCCTCCGTCTTGAGTTTTGTATTAATCCCACCTAGTGGATGATGTTATGATGTGTTCGAATATTCGAATTGCAAACCCTGGAAGGCTACCATGATCTCTTAAATGCGATTCAGTTTAGGTTCGGCTTATCAGTTTTTGACAGTTATTCTATGGAACTGACAAATCGCGATTCAGATTAAATCCTAAACTGTATCGTATTAGTAGTCCGTGGTAGCCACCCTGATCCCACCTGACCTGAGTCCTGGCTGTGGTTTCGCCGCGCTGGGTAGCGCTCAATTTGAATGTACCTACTTAGCGATCTGGGAGCGGCCACAGTGTTAACCCTTTATAGGGCATCAGTCTCAAAAGCGACCATCCTATAACACTGTCTTTTTGTAATTTATTCGTACACATAATTTTTTGTACTACATGATGGGATTGAGGCTTGAATCCACTTTTCTTTTGAGTCTTGCCCGTTATAGGGTTAAAACAAATCTGGACAGGTACTCTTACGCCGTGAAAATAGAAGCCTGCTCAGATATTTATGAGCACCCTGGCCTCTCCGATATATCTGATATCGACTGTCCATCTGTGCAAAATGGAGTAGGTTGTAACGACACGGATACTTAAAGTTTCGTATTCATTTCGGTTCCTGAAATGAAATAAATGAATAGCTTGAAACTAACTTTATAGAAACCAATTCGATTCAAATTGATCAAATATTATTTTAGAAACTTGGCAGAACTCGGATTAATTACAATAATGGCTTTGTTTCATTCAAAATTCTGTTTGCTCCTATTTTACTACTTTGACGCGTTCGCCATTTTCGGGCTAATTCACCTAACTAGCAGGGTTACCACAGGGTTACCTATAGTTCTGAGATTTATGTAGGTTCAAATTTGAGTCCTCTCTTTCATACCTAATCAAGAACGACTAGATAAATACATATATTTATTAATCTACAGCAGAAATGCGCTTACGCAAGACTATACCGGCTCAGGGCAAAAATATATAGGTTGATATTCTTAAAGATGATATCTTTAAAATGTAGGTCAGTAAAAAGTAGATAGGTAAAATCACCACCGGAAATCCGGTCCCGGCATCCCTTACTTACAGAAAGGTAAATATTTTTGTTGTTTTGCATGTATTAGGTACCCTTTTACCAATGCAGAGTGTAGTGCTATTTGTAGGTATTGTATTTTATTCTGGCCTTTTTTCGCAATTCGACATCAATCGTGCCTGAGTGGTCCCAACGCTGGCCCAATACTCGTAGGGAACTTCTCACATATCCTCAAATTTCTTCGTAGATGTATGCAGGTTTCCTCCAATGTTTCCTCACGATGTTTTCCTTCACTGTGAAGCACTTGTGAAAATGATATTTTGTACATAAGTTTTTTGAAAAACTTATTGATACGAGCCGGATTTAGCCCATAACAGCTGCATAGCATCCGTGCGTTTTACCGCTCCTCAACCACAAGCGCTTTTTTTATTGTAAAAAAATATATGTGAGTGGTGATACTGTGGTGATCGTTCCACATAGGCGACCGACCACAAACGAAAACAGAAATTGAGATTATATATATTGGTTGTCATACTCATATACTTACCAAAGAAA
Source organism: Thaumatotibia leucotreta (assembly GCA_025490895.1). Taxonomy (NCBI): domain Eukaryota; kingdom Metazoa; phylum Arthropoda; class Insecta; order Lepidoptera; family Tortricidae; genus Thaumatotibia; species Thaumatotibia leucotreta. The sequence continues at coordinate 28,040 of JALPQI010008866.1, forward strand.
AAACTACCAAGATCACCAACGTCCGAGGTGGGGATCGAACCCACGTGCTTACCTTTCGCGGCTGATGACTGCACCCCGCGGTCACTCGGTCGGTATATGACATCCAATATTTATAATTTATATAGTATTAAGTAGTGTGACTAGGTACTGGAGAAAAATAAAAAGCACTGATCAAAATATTTAGTTAATAAATAATTTGATTTGTGTTTTCACAATACGTTCAACAGAAATTTAGGTTATTTTATCAAAACTTTTTTTTCTTACCTTTTCCTAATCAGAACGGGTATTTCTTATTTAATGTGACAGGTGTGTCACAAAGAGTTTTCAGGAAGTCCAACATTTTGATACCTACTTATTTGTGAAGTAGTACCCTGCGTCGAAATTTCTGTTTGTAAAAGGTGAAATTTTAATAGTTATTCTCCTTTTCAGTTATAATTTTCTATATAAAAATATAGAAAATTAAGATTAGATAACGTTAACTATCTGTACATTGCTGTGACAGCTCACAAATCTACGAGTATACAGGGTGTAAGTCTAATACGGGCGAAGGTCTTAACGGGTGTTAGTTTACAACATAATAAGTACATTCAAATAACTTTTACTTAAAATAAGAGCAACAAAATTTTCCATACAAAATAATTCGGCGCGCAATGTAGAGCAACATACGCGAGTTAAACACTCGTTGACAGCTAATTTCAAAAGCAGATGACATAACTGCCAAATCAACATTAACAAATGTTCGTACCTAATGTAGGTACGATGATCTTAAAAAAATCTGTGGGGTCATAATTAAGAGTAACTTAAAAAAAGCCTTGTAATCCATGATTACACTAATGAATCCCATACCTGGTTTAATTGATCGCCCGTATTAGATTTACACACTGTATGAGAAATACCCGAATACTATTACTATCAGAGCCAGCTTAACCTCTCGGGTACAGCCGGCCGCACAGGAAGCCAGATTTGTATGGCAAGCGAATGTCCGGAATCCGGATACCGAAATGTTAAGCCCTGTGCTATTTAGATACCTGCTGGGAACCGATAACGCGCGCGTGACATTCCGTGCCATTTCGGGATTTCTCCACTTGCCTTTCATGCGTCTATATTGAAACGCACAAATATCACATGTCATTTATTATTATGTACTTATTTTGATATAGCCCTCTGGATTAGCAAGTTGGTAATGGGCAAGCCACATTGCACGCAGAGCAGATGGTCGATGGGGTCGAAAAGTGCTCGAGTAGAGACCACGGCTAGGAAAACGCAGCGCAGGACGTCCACCCACAAGATGGACAGACGACCTTATGAAGGTCGCCGGGACACGCTGGATGCAGGTCGCATCTAAGCGGTACATGTGGAGGTCCAGAAGGGATATGATCAGCAGTGGACGTCTTATGGCTGAGATGATGATGATGATATTGACATTCCAAAAAATATGTACATAATTAAGGCCTGAATCAAAACAAAAATCACGAACGCGTCAATTGTGTTATGAAAGTTAGTTAAAAATTGTAGGCGCGTCAGGTACTGTTGTTCGCTCATAGATTTGTCGCCTTTTTGTCACGGTCAAAAGTCGTTACACAAAATTTAGCTTCGTAACACAAATATTATGACGTAAAATTTTAAACGTATTGTGAAAACACAAATCAAATTATTTGTTTACTAAATATTATGATTTATGCTTTTATTTTTTCCCCAGTAGTCACACTACTTAATACTATATAAATTATAAATATTGGATGTAATATTTATACCAAAGAAAAAACGACCAAGATCACCAATGTTGACGTTGGTGGTCTTAGTCGTTTTTTCTTTGGTACGACTATAAATATGACATCCAATATTTATAACGTAAAATTTTGTTTATAGTTAGGCCTTTAATTATGTTTTTTTAATCGACCCATTAAGGCATTAACTCTTTCAACAAAATCTGAAGCGTAACCGCTTTTCTGTCCATCGCGCCCATACTTACTCGCATATCGGTGCGAACAAGAGGGATAAAAGGAAAGTTATGCTATCGACTGCGTTAAACTCACTGCGCCAGCTCATGGTAACACACTGCACTGCCTCTACACGTGTACTATGTATGAATCAAAACAGATGCGGCCACGTACGCCTCTAATGTCCCTGGATAATCGTTCGCATATTAAGTACACCTATTTCGGTGCCGTTACTCACGGAAAATTCGTTCTACAAAATATTGATGTACACTTTCAAGATTATCTTATATTTTAAAGACAAGTGGGTCTTAATCGCGTAAACTTACGTTTACGAGTACTTACGTTTAATAATGAAACTGACGTTTCGGGCATGACGTTACACCCGTGGTCGCAGGCAAACTCAGTCTGCCCGAAACGTCAGGTCATTCTACAAAGTTTGAGAAAATGCAATATCGTTTTGCGCTCCACCAATATCAAACGTAAAAATCTCAATAATAAATTAAATATATTTTTGAATATTTTACAGAAATTAATTACATTTGACTTAAATAAGCTTCGCTTAAAATTAAAGCAACACATAAAACAAAAAAACCGGCCAAGAGCATGTCGGGCCATGCTCAGTGTAGGGTTCAGTAGTTATTCGAAAACGGCTGGGCCAATTATGTTCAAAATATTTTTATTTTAAAGTATTCTGTAAGCCCATTGATACATGATTTTTTCACTTTTTTTAGACCCACGAATCAAAAGTTGGAGAGGGGAGACAATTTTTTTATTCCGGAGCATTTATCTCCAAAACTATTGATTGACTTTAGAATAAAACTTTCTTCTAAGACCCCTATTCCCTACGACCTAAGACCCTATTTTAAGAGACCTATTCAATGACACCCCACACTAAGTATAGGATTACAGCGAATAAAAAATCATCCCCACTTCACTAGTTGGGGAAGTACTTAACCGCTTTTTTCTAGTTTTTATTCTACCACTTTGTACAAGTTAGTACTACTCGTAACGGCCTAATAATAAGTCTAGTACTAACGGCCACTGAGCTATGCTGCGGACAGACGGACAAACGGACATGGCGAAACTACAAGGGTTCCTTTTTTACTACGGAACCCTGAAAATGCATTAATTTAAGCGTATTACATGTATGAAAGTCTAAGTCTATTTATATTCTTAACTCCCGCATGCACTCCAAAGCATGGGAAATTAGGTACCTACGACGTGAAATTGTAAGTACCTACCTAAGTACCTAACCTAAGTAATTCAAAAACAAAGATAAATACACGAAAAATATATACCTAATATAGTTACGTGTATTGTAGTGTCCCTATAAAATTGCTCGGTTAAATTTGTGACCCAGGGCAATTTATGAGCTTTATTATACCTAGTTGAAAGTTCATACAGTAAATTCACACGACATCCACACAAAAGAGGCTTTGTTACAATGACGATCTTAAATCGTACGAAAAGGTAGTCGCGGTAGAGATCTCTTTTGTTACAGAAATAGCATCGTAAACAGGTATATATAACATGATATTTTATATTTTGTAAAAGAATTCATGAAGTATGTGGATATTTACTTCCTTATCCTTTGTAGTCTCATGGTTCTTATCTGGAGATCTAATTTTTAGACCGTTTCAGGTAAGTATGTAAAATGATGACGTTTCTCAAGATATTTTCCAACGTATGTTGTATTAATAGATAAGTATACCTAATAAAAATGATTGTTATTCCTTTAATAAAATGTCCTTATTCTATTTTTAATTCAACGCATATAGGATTTTGCTTACTCATACTATAGGATTACAGCAAAATAAAAAAAATCACGTCATCATCTTTACGAGTAGGGCAGGTACCCTATTTTTTTTCTATATTTGATTCTACCACTTTATTGGCGTGATTAATATGTATAAGTACCTATACCAATTTTCAAATTTCTAGTAGCTACTAACGGCCAAGGAGCTATGCTGTCGACAAACAGATGGACAGACGGACATGGCGAAAATATGAGGATTCCTAGTTTACTACGGAACCCTAAAAATTCGAAAAACTCTATAGTTGATCCTGAATATACGTCCTTAGCGTAAAAAAGCAAAAAATATAATGTAAAATAACTTCAAATGCCTCCAAAAACTCTTTTTTTCGATTTCTTGAATATTATTCAACATAGTAAATCATCATCAACAAGATCATAGCAAAATTCATCATAATTTTATTTTAATGACTTTTTTTGCTGTTTTCTATTTGTTGATTATACGGAAAAAGGTATGGTAACATTGTGGGAGCATTATACAGTTTTATAACGAATTACGACAAAAAACTTATTTCGAAAAAAGTTTGATTGTCTCGGAAACCTAGCCGAATCCAGTTAATTTTTTTTGTATTACAAAGACTCTAATGCGCGCGGGCACCGTAAATTAATACAATATTGATGACTGATTAGCCTGATCTACAGAATTTTCCGAAGATTAAAACGGTGTTAAGAATCTCCAGGTCTACAGGGTGAACTACTATGTATTTTACCAAAATCTAATTAGTTTAGTGTAATATAATCGATTCCCAGATATGTATTCAAAAAAATCACGTACGATTGGATAAGTTGCCGTAAAATATTAGCGTTCAGATTTCAATTTCAGATAGGCTCCACCGCACACGTCTATAGCATGTCAAACCTATTTTTCTGCTGTCGGCCTGAAATATGCGAAGAGAATGCTGGTAGCGGCTGAGATTATTACATTTTTGGAATGTTCACTCGATAAGGGCGTTTTTATGGTTTTACTTTTATAGCCAGGGTGAGAATATGCCAATATAACACCTCGTCATTTCGTTTGAATCGGAAAATTCAATCCGCCGTGGGATTTATCGTTTCGTGGCTAAAATCTTCAACAACTCGAATTAGATTTCAATGTATATGCAGTATACGCATGCCGCTTGGTGACGGTAATAATTTATGCCTGTATTTGTCACCACCCCGACGCTTCCCGTAGATGTCGTAAGAGTCAACCAAGGGAATGAGTGGTACTGACTCTACTGACTATTAATTTGATTAAATATTTACAAAAGCCAACAGCGTCATCAAAGTGGACAAACTATTGCGATCGCCAATCCGCTTTCCTAGCATGACGATTGTAGGCATTCACTTCTAATGCGTTCATTATGCGAAATACATATATGAACCAAATTTTATGAGCACAAATCTCTAATGGATATTAGATATTAGCTTACAACAATAGTTATTTTAGTACCTACAGATGGTGCCTTTTTTAGGCGCTAGTGCGAGAAGTGGCTCATTTTACGTCCAAAACTTCGGAGGGCAATCTGTACTAAAAAACGTCGTACGAGTCACGTGCAAAAAGGAAATTCGTAACTCGTGTCGATTTAAAACATCGCCACTCGTTTCGGATTTCATGTTTTTCGCACTTGTGTCGTAATGTACTATTTTATTACCAGAGATCGGACAAATGTGCGTCATTGTTCGCAAT
>JALPQI010008867.1:0-51325 GCA_025490895.1 Thaumatotibia leucotreta
ATCTTTTTTTTTCTTCCTATTTTAATTTATATTATGTCGACACTTAGAGTCCTTTACACCTAAGTAACTTTAATTTTGTATTTAGATTTTCTGTGTTAGTTTTTTCTATTTCTGGGCATTTCTCTACTAACTGGCAAATTCAAACAGCCCTCTGCCAAGTTTATCTTCCAATTAATTCAAATCAAAAGAGGTTAGTCGGTTTGCTTTATGATATTGATATTGTTTTCGCTCTCTGCAACATCTATTAACGCAGTAAATGTTTACAAAATGTTATATTATTTTTTAATTCGCTACAGAGGACTGTTTTTGAAGCTAAGGGACAGTTTTTTAATTATGTCAGAATAAAATCTAAAAACAATGAAATAAAAATTATGAATATAATAAGGTCTTACCAAATTGCAACAAATAGCCAATAATTTGTTGTATAGCTCGAATTTTGTATTCGGGACACGCCAGGGGACTGTTTTTGAGTGTGTTAGAAAAAATATAATAATTATTGAGTTAACAATTGGAAAAAACCTACTTACCCATAAACTATATTATTTCATATAATTTTGCTAGAATGTGCCTAGGACAGCGGTTTTCCAATTAGTAGAGAAAGACCCTTCTATAATATTTTTCTTGTGATAGATGTCATTATGTAACGAGCAAGTACGAATATAAATTCTCGTGGAACTAAATATGGTCAGCATTCATAGTATTTAAATTATATTGTCTGCCAGATGGCTTGTACTGTTATGCTCACTTTAATTGTCTGCACACGGTGGCGTCGTTGATCGGGTCGCCACTTCCCCGAAAGAAGGTTGAGGGAGGAAATTTGTAATTTCTAACTTCATCCCGGTTAAGTATTTATTTATTAAAAACATATAGGTAACAATCTATCTAAATGTGAAACTATTTAACAGTAACATCTAAACTAAACTAAATAAGAAAATATGTATATTTAGTGTTATACATATTTTCATTACCAGTTAGCTAAGTGGGCATGGTGCAGCCCGCCCTTAGCCTCTTCGATAATTCTTGGGTTATTAGTTATTATTATTACTTAGTCAAAGTCCAATGTCAAATGTCAAACATGTTAAATACAGAAAGTCAAACAAGTACAGAATAACTAACTTGGTTTCTTATACATTTCAGCTTGATTAATCAGTGGTCATATTCATAATATGCGAAAATACTGAATATGTATCAGCAGTTCCTAAAGAATGGATCGATCGAAATTATTAAATCTGCATGTGGCCAAAAAGCAAAGCATTGAACGAAAAGCCATAAATTTTCGAATGAAGCCAGAAAATGACTGGAAAAAATACACACTTGTAAAAGTAGTGGGATATTATGGTAAGACTTTATATTTTTTGTTATTTTTATATTTTATTACAGGACTTGGTGAGTGGGCCTCAAAGATTTCAACCAAATGTTTACAGATATACAGGGTGGAAAATGATTTTGGTGAGGGCAGCTACCAGATCCGGTGTAGCTACGCGAAAATGGTCTTAGGAGACCTTTCCTCAATTTTAAATTGATGAAGAATGGCGTTTACAGATTAAAAAAAACATCCTGTTTCTGTTCAGGGTCAATTGGCATAAAAAAAGTTTGTCAAAATTGACCATTTTCTCGCACCCTGTATACTTTTACCAAAATCTGAAAACGCCAATCTTCTTTAATTGGAAATCGCGGGAAAGTCTCCTAAGACCATTTTCGCGTAGCTACACCGGATCTGGTAGCTGCCCTCACTGACCCATAATCTTTTTCCACCCTGTATTGTGCCTTATGTGTACCTTTTATAGAAATCTGTGTTGCCTACAAAGCTACAGGTCCCGGGTTCAAGTCCTGGTAAGGGACATTTATGTGATAAACATAAGTTGGTTCCCGAGTCATGGCCATTTCTTATTTATATGTATCTGTATAACGAAGCCTAGTACCCATAATACAAGCCTTAAGCTTACTGTGGCACTAGGTCAATATGTATAAAATTGTCCTAAAATATTGATTTATTGTATTTATTTAATGTATAGGTATAGGGTAGGTTTGTTAGTTACCTGTGACCCTCGGAGTATAAGTATGTTAGGTAAGTACCTTATGAGTCTTATGACCAATGATCGGATTAGGTGTGCAAAACTTGAACAAAACTTGCCAAGTGGGTTGTATTGGGTGCAAAACTTTAAGACACATAAATTAAAAATATGTATATTATTGGCAGATCAGTGTTAAATTTAATTATATTTTGGAATCTCAAAATTACTGTAAGGATATTAATATTGTCATGACTGTAAACGCTTTATAATGCAAGTCCACTTGCCAAGTTTTGTTAAAATTTTGCACATCCTAATCCGATCATTGCTTATGAGTCTTATGACCCTCCGACCACTTTACCAGAGGTGGGTCTTATTTATTTATAGACTTGGTACAAAGTAAATTTTTCTGTTATGATGATAGTTATGTAGGTGGGGATCTGTCTGTGTCTTAGGCCGTGGGTTTTCTGGCCGACGACCGGCGACTGACGCGTGTCCGCCGCCGACGACGTTCGAATGTTTTGTTCGCGAATGTTTGAGGTTGGTTTCTCTGAAACGTCGCCGGCAGCGGGTAACCGACGACGTGTCAGAGAAACCATCCTCAAACATTCGCGAACAAAACATTCGAACGTCGTCGGCGGCGGACACGCGTCAGTCGCCGGTCGCCGGCCAGAAAACCCACGGCCTTAGTTTTATGTAATTGAGACTTATATTATTTTGACCCCCAGTACAATTATTTGATGATTGATATTATTTCCGAGTAATTAATTACGTATGTACGTAGTACGTACTTGACTTTATATTTACTAAATTATGTGACAAATCTTATTTATTGATAAAATCAGACCCTAAAGTTTTTAACTGTTGTTCTCAGCTTCCCTGAAAGAAGCTACTGCAGTAGAAAAATCCAAGCTGTGCAGTTCTTCGGAATTCGAAGAGCCAACTTTAAAGAGAAAGATAACAATGAACAGACGATACGGGGACGATTCTACATCTCCGCCACCAACTCCTCATCCAATTCATAAGGGTATGCATTTATGCAATCTAACTTATACTATAGGTCATAACTGTACGCACGACATAAAGGTGCACTTTTTGAGCATGAGAAGTGAAAAATATATTTAATTGAAATATCCATCAGACACATCCCACAAGAATACTAGACTAAGCTTCACTTTTCATTACTCTGTATCTTTATTGAGTGTTTATTTCTTGTTGCAGGCGATTTAATGTCCGAATTAAAAGAAATAAAGGCTTTAGTAACATATACAATGCATCGAGTTCGCAAGATTGAACAGTTATTGCAAATGGGGCATCAGTCAGAGATGAAGAAAAAGGGTTTAGCAGGCTTACCGAACAAGAGGTGCCTTTCCCCACGGATGAGGTCAATATTTTAGGTGGTGTACTAGCAGGCCCTAAGAATACTCCATGCTTAATATCAGCTCTAGATCTTCTTTTGTTTCAGAGTTATTCAAGATAATGTAAAATATACAGGGTGTCGTTGAAAGTGGCATATTTCGAGAACTGTTCAAGTTAGATCAACCAAACAAAATTGTGTTTGATAACAATAAAATAAACTACAAAATGCATATTTTTAACCTGCATCTCGTCCTTATTTTTCATAATAAAAAAAGGTTTCTTGTTTTTATTTCCATATTTTTTTTTATTTCACGCGGAGGTACACCTACAAAAAAAATATGCATACATAGCCACTAATGTCCACTGTATACATAAATAAAAATATTTCCGTAAATCATCGTGCGTCATGCCAAAAAAAATTTTTTTCAGAAGTAGTCGTTACTGGTATACAAAGAAAGTACCAGTGCAGTGTGAACATAAGTTAGTGTGTAGGTATACAATCTCTCGACACTTACCGCACAAAATATCATTGACGTAAATTGACTTATTAGTGCATTTTCTATATAAATCAGCCTCTTGTCTAGTTTGTATGCATTTTTTCTTTCCACAATATTTTTTTTATCGTTTTTTCACAAGACTTACACTTAATTTTTTCCATTTTCCAACAGAAAATGCAACAAATCAAATGTCGAAAATAATACTATGTGTCAAATGTTTATCTCTCTTTTATAAAGCAAATGTACTAATAAGTCAATTTACGTCAATGATATTTTGTGCGGTAAGTGTCGCGAGATTGTATACCTATATAGGCTGTAAGTCTAATACGGGCGAAGCTCTTAACGGGTGTTAGTTTACGACATAATAAGTACATTCAAATAACTTTTACTTAAAATTAGAGCAACAAAATTTTCCATACAAAATAATTCAGCGCGCAATGTAGGGCAACATACGCGAGTTAAGCACTCGATGACTGCTAATTTCAAAAGCAGATGACATAACTGCCATATCAACAATAACAAATGTTAGTACCTACATTGCTGCTCCGATAATCTTAAAAAAAATTCTGTGGGGTCATAATTAAGAGTAACTTTAAAAAAACCTTGTAATCCATGATTACACTAATGAATCCCATGCCTGGTTTAATTGATCGCCCATATTAGACTTACACACTGTATACACACTAACTTATGTTCACACTGCACTGGTACTTTCTTTGTATACCAGTAACGACTACTTCTGAAAAAATTTTTTTTTTGGCATGACGCACGATGATTTACGGAAATATTTTTATTTATGTATACAGTGGACATTAGTGGCTATGTATGCATATTTTTTTTGTAGGTGTACCTCCGCGTGAAATAAAAAAAAATATGGAAATAAAAACAGGAAACCTTTTTTTATTATGAAAAATAACGACGAGATGCAGGTTAAAAATATGCATTTTGTAGTTTATTTTATTGTTATCAAACACAATTTTGTTTGGTTGATCTAACTTGAACAGTTCTCGAAATATGCCACTTTCAACGACACCCTGTATATTTTACATTATCTTGAATAACTCTGAAACAAAAGAAGATCTAGAGCTGATATTAAGCATGGAGTATTCTTAGGGCCTGCTAGTACACCACCTAAAATATTGACCTCATCCGTGGGGAAAGGCACCTCTTGTTCGGTAAGGCTGCTAAACCCTTTGCCAAATTTGCCTCTGATAGAGTTAATTAATACAACTCCAAGACATTTGAAGCAAGTTTGACTGATGAAAATATTAAGAATCAATTGGCATGGCATCTTCAGCTTTATAAGTAATTTTTGTTATACCTTATGCATACAAAAGCAGATATTTTTAAAATTTCAATAATATACGTCATCGTAAGTGACAATTTACAGGATGGGTTCCATGGCTTAGTTTTTACGAAATTAAATTATAATTTAGAGTGCCACGATGTTGAATATTAATTACCCTAAAATGTCAGCCCATATACATTTATTCATACATTTCATCATAAGTATAATTTTAGCTATCAACCTACCAACCAACCATTTTTTTTGTTTTAATCATTCAAGAGATTTAATGAAATGGGTACAATAGAAACAAAAAGGCGATATCAATGGAGATTTTGTATCAAAGAACTCATGTTCATCATATTGATTTTGTTGCAGTTTGACTTTCTTCGATTCGCTGGTGGAAATAAAGAAAGAGATTGTGTGAAACGTTACTTAGAAAAGATTTTTCAAATTATCTCGCACAATTTTGTTCCTGGACTGGCAAGAAAAATAACTTCAAATTGTCCACTCTGTTTATGACTATGACTAAAACGTAAGTTTTTTATATATTTTTTTATACAGTTTGACAGTAAAAAATACGAATATATCACTTGTTTGTAATAAAAGCTAATTTTTTCTGTTTATGTATTAGATTTTGAGGAAAACGAATAAAATTTACTATGGAGTCTACACAAACATGTTACGTTACTTATTATTGGAAAATATATTTATGTAAACATTTTTTTACTCTATAAACTAACCTTTTGTATCATTTGTTTCAGTTGCAGTAAAGGAGAGCTTCCCGAATATGACAGACGAAAGTTTTGAAAGGCACACAATGTGCTGGATTCAGCATGCTACAACTAGACTTAAACGACAGAATATAGAGTAGTCATATATACGCCGGTGTTGTAAACTTTTAACCGCTGTTGTCGGATATATATAAAATACAACATCGCAATGTAAATTACACCTTAACTTAATGTCCAAGTTCAAATTTAGGATTACTGTTTTGACATACAGCGGTTAAAGGGATAAGACATTATTTCAACCGGACGTGATTGTATTTATCGTGATTGTATTTACCGATTTACGGTTGGTTTCTTCTTCAAATTATGCTTTATCAAAATTTACAACCAAACACGAAAGTACTGATTACATTACTAATTCTTTAGCTGATTGGCCAAGGTTTATCACTATTTTTTTATGCCGTGGTCAGCTACTGTATGGGGTGTAGTTTTAAAAGCAACTGTATTGTGATAGTAGTATGGTTCAAATCTGTGTACCAGCTCATTCAACATTCAACATGAATTGTTTTGGTAATGTAGGACTATATACCACACCTATTTAGGCGGAAATACACAGCGTTCATATGAACCTTAGTACTAATACAATACTGTTGCTTTTATAACTTCATTGTTGTAAGGAAGGGTGAGAACCCTTACAGTACATATACATACCTTTGCCTTTAAAACAAACTTACACTCGGAGCCCAAAAGTTCATTTCCATAAGCTCGTACTGTGCTGTGTATGTACTGTACTCGTATATGTGCAATAGGATAAGAAATCGACCGTACCTAATTTTCCGGTCAGGCCGGTCTCTGAATAAGGTGTGGTACTATACAGCACGTCCACGTATGAGTTAATTGTTTCTTTTGCGGTACATATTCATGAAAAGAAATGTACTTTTATGTACTTATGTTTTTTAAAAATGTACCTGCACGGTTTTGGCATAGCGAGATACAGGTCGTGGTTGTGCTGAGTAGGTACTTCCTGGCACGACCACACCATATTTATGGGTAAATTAATGGTCAAATGAATACAAAATGTGAGAGTGGTTTTGGGCATTTTGATGTGCTTTTAGATAGTACAATTTGAGTACATTTGTTTTGTATTCATTTGACCATTGATTTACCCATAAATATGGTGTGGTCGTGCCAGGGAGTAGCGATGTAACGAATATCGGTTTTGGAATATTCGCGAATGCGAATATTTGCGATTCATATTCGCGAATGCGAATATTGGGTATTATACATACATATACACCAAAGGCATTAACTGAAATATAACATTTTATTCATCGTTCAGTTTAAATGTATAATTTTTAGAGTCACATGTTTTTGTTTACCTAGACATGTAGGTATTAAGGTCAACTTAGAATGTAGTACTTCCTGCATTAAGTGAATGAAATAATTAGATAAACATATTCGCAATATTCGCGTCAATTTTTTGCGAATGCGAATACGAATGCGAATATTTTAAAACATGCGAATATTCGCGAATGCGAGTATTCGTTACCTACATCGCTACCAGGGAGTACCTACTCAGCATTACCACGACCTGTATCTCGCTATGCCAAAACCGTGCAGGTACATTTTTTTAAACATAAGTACATAGAAGTACATTTCTTTTCATGAATATGTACCACAAAAGAAACAATAAACTTATACGTGGACGTGCTGTATAGTACCACACGTGAATAAGGTTTAAGGAAGCAATTCCTTTACCTTGAGGTTTCGGACGTGTCTAACGTCCATGGCCCAGAAGTGATCGTATTAAATGATTAGTTAACCGTATTAAACTGTTAAACACAAGTAGAAGATTAGGTGATCGTCATTCGTCAGGATGGCGGATGTACATCAACAAATGGAGCTGCGGTATACTTTAGGACTTAGTGCTAGCAATGTGCCAAATGTGCGTGAAATCAGCTCCATTTGTTGATGTGCACCCGCCATCCTGACGATCACGAAGACTAGCAAGATAAAGAGATTTATAGCAGCATTGGTAGAGATAAACCACCTGCGCTTAGATGACTTTTTAATGTGTTGTTGGCATACGTATTTCTTCTTTTTTTTAGTTTAAATAAACACAATTTTCTAATGAGCATTGTATATATTTTTCTCTCACTTTTTAATATTGTTAGTTGAGGCAATGTAACTATAATAGTGCTTAACACATTCAGCGCCAAGAACGCCACTAGGGAGTTCAATGTTCGTAGTCGCTTTCCGCTACATATCCTCTACACAAACCCACGGGTATCGACTACGCGTGTAGCGGCGTAGCGACTGGCGCTGAATATGTTCAATATGTGTGATCGTTTTTATATAAGTCTGTAAAGGTAATTTGTTGTAAGTTGCTGCACACTGTTAGTATTAGTATAGTAAACAGGCCACGGAGACATGTCTTGTATACCAAATCTTGATATATCTGTATATAGCGGTGCAGGCAAAGCTTCACGCGTCTCAAATATTTATTCATTTCTTTACGCATAACAAGAAAGCACTTGGAAGTTGTAACGTTACATAAAAATATTAATTGTTAAGAATATGTTACGATTGACGTTTATTTGATTTCGTTTTTAACAAATATTTATAGTATTTAACTAACTTTCAAGATCAATATGTGGATAGTATTTTAATGTTGTTAATTTAAAGTAGGTAGCCATTGATTAGGTACTTTAATTTTTAAATAGCTATAAATCTACATTGATAATAGTTTATTATCCTACACAATCAATATTTTTATGTAAAGTTACGATACAAAGTCCTACGACCCTAACAAAGTTGTCAGTGACGTTGACATTGTCAGTGTCGTTTATTTTGCATGAAGTCCAATTGCTCCTAGTTGACGCGTAAGAAATAGATGTTTGAGACCTATGGAGCTTTGCCTACACCGCTATATACAGACCGCTATATATATATACAGGGTGTCCCATAAATAATGGACCACCCTCACACCCGAGGTAGGTCGACCCAAGAGGTACCTACCCAACATAAAACATGACCTTAGTAAAAGTTGGACGGTTTTCGAGATATTGCCAATTTTACGTTTTTTTTTTTAAACTTGTCCTCTTTTTTACACGTTAAGTACTATAATTTGCTTGAATAGCCAATTTTACGTTTTTTTTTCAAACTTGCCCTCTTTTTTACACGTTAAGTACTATAATTTGCTTGAATAGCTTTTGTGCTATTAATTTTTCTTCATAACTTTATCAGAAATAGTTAAATTTTATAAAACAAGTGATATTTTATTAAAAACTTATGTTAAATGCGAAAGAAACTATTAATTTGCAAAAAAAAATGAGCAATAACAATTATTTGGCTAGTATTTTTTTTCATGGCATACGACTAAAAGCCAAATAATTGTTATTGCTTATTATTTATTTTAAATTAATCCGAGTTTCTTTCGCATTTGACATAAGTTTTTTATTAAAATATTACTTGTTTTATAAAATTTAACTATTCCTGATAGAGTAACGATGAAAAATTAATAGCACAAAAGGTATTTAAGCAAATTATAGCACTTAACGTGTAAAAAAGAGGGCAAGTTAGAAAAAAAAAACGTAAAATTGGCAAAATCTCGAAAACCGTCCAACTTTTACTGAGGTCATGTTATGTTGGTTAGGTACCTCTTGGGTCGACCTACCTCGGGTGTCAGGGTGATCCATTATTTATGGGACACCCTGTACATATTTCGGATGGCGGTTTCAAGCAACTTACAATAAATTACATTTACAAACGTATACACAAGTTCGCACGCAAGGTTGCCTCAACCATTAATATTAATCAACCCCACGAGCTTACATTTGTAGTTACAATAAGTTGCAAGTGGACAAGTACCACGTAATGTCTCTACAAAGTACCGATAGTAACTTGACTGGACCTTACAAAATGTAGATTCTAGCAATGCTTCGTATGAAACTTGCACGAAACTTTCGCACGTAATGTCTCTACAAAGTACCGATAGTAACTTGACAGAACCTTACAAAATGTCGATTCTAGCAATGCTTCGTATGAAACTTGCACGAAACTTTCGCACGTAATGTCTCTACAAAGTACCGATAGTAACTTGACAGAACCTTACAAAATGTCGAATCTAGCAATGCTTCGTATGAAACTTGCACGAAACTTTCCCACGTAATGTCTCTACAAAGTACCGATAGTAACTTGACAGAACCATACAAAATGTCGATTCTAGCAATGCTTCGTATGAAACTTGCACAAAACTTTCCCACGTAAAGTCTCTACAAAGTACCGATAGTAACTTGACAGAACCTTACAAAATGTCGGTTCTAGCAATGCTCCGTATGAAACTTGCACAAAACTTTCCCACGTTATGTCTCTACAAAGTACCGATAGTAACTTGACAGAACTTTACAAAATATCGATTCTAGCAATGTTTCCTATGAAACTTGCACAAAACATTCCCACGTAATATATCTACAAAGTACCGATAGTAACTTTACAGAAATTACAATAACACACTTCTGATAATGTTGTAATTGGAACTTGTGAGAAACTTGTATATGAAAGTTTTAATAACTTACATATGAGCTCTAAGGGTAAGTTGCAAATGACATGAAACGTTTGGCCGTTTCAGCATTGCCATGAGCTTGCTCAGAGCTTGCCATGACATTGCAACCTTGCATTTGAAAGTTACAGCCTCCCAAATATTCATTTCGGGAATGTTACAGAAACTTTCGCTTGCTCAGTGGGTACGATAGTCCTGTTTTTCTATTTACAAGTATTGTGCTACGCGTTGTGTGCTGCGAACGACAAATGATAAATACGAGACCATCATAAGCCTACTCATTCATAGTGACACTTTGACATAACTATGTCTATGTCAACAATCCTAGGGTTCCAAATAGTATTATACATCAACATCGTCATCAGCCTGTCTCAGTCCACTGCTGGACGTAGGCCTCTCCTATTAACTATAAGATAAGATAAGATAAATTTTTATTTCATAAAATCTTATGCTAGTTGTACATATAAAGTGGTAATAAAATTAATATACTATAGTCGCATATAACTACCTTAATCTAATTTTACAAATTAACGTAGATCCTGTAATACATGACTGAATTATTTAGTACCATTATTCACATAATCTTTTAATCCAAAAATACGTAGTGATATACCTAAACTAAGTAAATATTTACTTGTGACTTAGGTATACTATGTTTAGTAGGTCAAACATTCGCAGCGGAATGCTTACAACATCATTTTTTTTTCACAACAAACAATAAAACGTAGGTAAAAAGGTCAATGTAAAATATTCCATTTATGATAAAAACAGCTAGTGACATGACTTATAAAATATATTCTATTAAACTATACGTAACTTAAAGTGATAGTAGTGTATTGCTATTAACTATACTTATGTAGTAAAGTTTAATACTATTTTTCTCAATAAAACTATAATAACTATAACACATAAATAAAAAATCTATGCATAACTAAAGATAAAATTTTAATCTAGTATAAGTAAGTAAACTGTAAGGTATCTAGTAACCACTATGAAACTACTTCTAATAATCTTTCTGTGTCCTCGTACGCTTTCCCAGTGAGCCAAGATTTAATTACTTTTAGGCATATTTTACTGGGCATCGGATGGATGTTTAATAAAAGATTGACTTTATTGTAAAGGAATGTACCGAGGAAACAGAAAAATCTATGCGAGTTTGCGGAGCAGAATGAATCCTTGGTGCAGACAATGTCCGCACGCCTTTTGCTTATTAAAAGCTGAGGGTCATAGCTGACCAGTGAGTGTTTTTTTATAACAGTGTGCAGAATGAATAGCTGGCGGAATGACTAACTATGCGTATAGGTATAGACGTATTAGGAGGTAAATGCCCATAACCGCCACGCTGGGCAAGCGGATTGGCGATCTCAGTAATGACGCTGCTGCCCATCATCAATCAAATCAAAGAATGAACAGTAACACTTCAATCCGGGATGCGTACGATCGATCCTTACAGGACGCTCTGTGAGAAGTCTAAGTCCAACATTAGGCATCTTTCGGCTGCAAAATAAGCATAAGTGTTCTATCATTCCCCGAACTCTTCCCGAGGGTGTTTAGTAGAGTCGGCTAAGGTATTGATTTATTTGTGTCACTGGCCATTCTTTAATAGAAGATTGATGATGGGCAGATTGGGCAGCGTCATCATAGTGGACACATTACAGCGGTCGTCAATCCGCTTGCCCAGCGTGGCGATTATGGGCATTTATCTCTTAATGCGTCTATACGCATAGTTAATAGGAAAGGACTACGTTTAGCAGTGGACTGAGATACGCTGATAATGATGATGATTTACCATTGCTTTTCAGGCCAGAGTGATTGAAGACAAGGTGTATTGCACTAAATACGATGAGCCTGCAGACTACGACGCAACAGACTGGGCTGTGGGCGCGGGGCTGTTATTGCTGTTCCTGCTCAACGTGGCTGGCAGCTTGTTTGACTGGTTCTCTTCCGGTGAAGATTTAAGGATGGGTAAGAACAGACCTCTTCAATGAGCTCACGCAACGCAAAGTATGCAACTCGTCCAGCCGTGTCGTGACCGAGCCGCATCACCATCCCAACTGCTGACATCCCGCTGGTGTCGTAAGAGTCGACTAAGGGATTGAGTCACTGACCATTCTTTGATAGAAGATTGACAATAGGCAGCAGCGTCATAGCAGTGGACACATTATTGCGATCGCTGCCGGCGATTATGGGCATTTTCATCCTAATGCGTTTATACGCCTACGTCCAGCAATGGACTGAAATAGGCTGATGATATGTGTGATGTGGAAGTATGCAATTGTGCCCCGTCTGTGATAAATGGCGACAAATATTGACATCTGATGCTGATTTTGCTAGCTGACAAGGGTACACACCTCATATTTTTGCTTTGTGCTTTTTCATGCCCAATTTGTTGGCTATAAAATGGCAAAATGTATGTTGGAATCGCGGTAAGCTATGACCCACCCCAGCTGCAATCTAGTGGTGGATACTGATGGTGAATATGAGTATCAGGAAAGAAAAAAATCTGGAAAAATTATCGCGGCAAGTATCTCGTTAGCTTGATTATTTGCCTTTCGACCGCGTAGCTATTTTAGTCATTCGGTAGTTTAGGTGGTTTTCGGTCAGGGTAGTGATTTTTGAATATCACTCACAGATTTTTCGCCGAAACAAATGGCTCTGCAGTCAAAAAATTTCAAACTCATGGATGATAACAACCCTTACCACCATTTTTGATTAACTAGTGCCGCCTTCTACTTCTAATTATCACCATAATCATCACTGGAGGTCCCGGAAGATGGTAAAAAACAAATCGCTCCCCAAATAAATTTGGTTAGTTCTCGGCCACCCAATTCTTCCTAATTTTACAGGACTATTTTATAATACTGTATATTTACCTTCGCTAAACTATTCGCGTCCTACCTGAGGGCCTATGTTTCCAATGTTTCAATTTCGCATTCCAACATTATGCGACGATAGCGCAATAGGCATGCAATTGTTATAAAAAATATAGTTATGTATATTTAATTATTTGTTTTTTTTTGACAGGAGGCAGGCTGCTTTTGTGCTTCTCACTTCGGCGGAACTGGCAACGATTGCGTAGTGCTTCGGGCGAGGGGCCCGAGCCCAGGCTGAGCCGACTCAAATGCTTTACTGGACTCAAGTAAGTTTTATATAGGGCTTAGACTATATAGGGACTAGCAGAAAACGGATTGAAATTCTTTATTGTAGCCCATTAGGTTGGGTTGTACAGTCTTTACGATGGTCAGGTCAGGTAAGGTCAGGCGGTCTAATCAAGCTCACTCATGGCTTAAATTCAAACAATTTTCCTGCTGTTCTTGACATGAGAAATTGAATTCGCTTCATGTTTGTTTATTTATGATTATTTAATATTATGACGCATGGAGACCTTATACATCTCTGAAACATTTAGTGAAATCTATCCGTTTGTTTTTTTTTTACTCTGACAACTAGAGACCTCTAGCAGTATAACAATGCTAATTTTAACGTTTAACTAAAAACAATTGTATGCCCTTTTACATATATCTTTACATCGTACATATCTCAAAATTCATTACATTTATATAATTATTCTGACTATTAGAGACTTCATCTCTAGTTAATGTACTTACTATATCTGTATTTATATTAAACCAAAGTTATGTTTCGTTTTTAATTACTGCATGTTAGCTGTACGATGTTATAAAACTATTATTTGAAAAAAAAAGTCCCGCAGAGTCTCTTGCCGGATTCCTCTCAGGCAGTGGTGTAGGGTTAGAACCGGAAGTTTTTTTTTTTCTCTCATTCGCTATTTCGCGAAACTCAAATATGGCGGCAGAATATCAAACTACGCTCTATGCACACTATTGCAAGGACCCCTCCAAAAATAGGTGTAATTGTCCAAATATTACTAATACTAACATAATAAAGTACTTAGGAATTATACTGGATGAATGTCTCTCCTTTAAGAATCATGTGGAAGCGTTATGCAGCCGAGTACGGAAGTTGATAATTGTTTTCAAAAGGCTGCGTGTGATTGCGGATGCATATTTAATAAAGCAGGTTTATCTGGCACTATGTCAATCTGTATTGACTTACTGCATAACATCATGGGGTGGTTCGGCTAAAACTACACTACTAAAATTAGAAAGAGCACAAAGAGCAATACTCAAGGTTTCTACCTTCCGTCCTTATCTTTACTCAACTACTCTCCTTTATAAGTCATGTGAGGTGTTAACAGTTCGACAGCTATTTATAATGGGCACAGTTTTAAAACAGCACACCGCAATCCCTTACGACCTTAACCGTACTAATAAAAGGCGTAAACATATGGTTTGCCCAAAATGTATTCATAAGAAACACGCATTTTCTTCAAGGTTCTTTGTTTTTCTTGGTCCATTTCTTTACAACAGGCTGAATGAAAAGCTTAATTTATATCCGCTCAACCATGCCACGTGTAGAAAAGCAATCCGGGATGCCTTACTAGATAATTATTATGTCATACGAGGATACAGAGGAGTTATTAACCGTTTGTTGTTAAAATAAGTTTTGTTTCTATTTACGATAATGTACTATAGTTTATTTACCAAAGCTATACAAATAGTTTCTAAATAATTGTACTTGATAATTAAGACTTAAGATGCACCTTATATTTTCATGTTTCTTTTTTTTTGTAGATTATTTAATGTAATACTGATTGTTTGCCTGAAACACAGGGTTTACCCTAGATCAGGCACTTGTAATTTTTGTTCTTTTAATAAGTTTAGTCGATAAGTTATATCATTGTATTTATAATGAGTTATAATAAATTTTTATTATTATTTATTATTATTATATTATTATTTAGTTTAACGATTCAAAAGCGCTCGTTGCTGGGTCTAATTGAATAAAGAATATTTTGACTTTGACTTTAAAGTGCACCAGCCTGAGTAGCTAAGACGCCAATCGCTAACGCCCAATCGCTAACTCTCAATCGCGAACTAAACTCTGTCTTTTTCATAGTATAAGAGTGGCAAAGAGAGAAAATGACGATACGCTACTGATCGTTAGCGATTGGCATTTTGAACACGAACTCAGATCAGAAAGAGGCAAACAAGTTACCGTCAAATAAGCGTCTAGCCCTTCTGCAATCACAAAAGATAAGCGAAAATTGATAAGTAAGTGTAAAGGTGCGGTTAAACTAAAAGAGCATTCGCTGTTCTAACCTCCCACTCTACGAAATTCGATCGGTACACAAAACGTGATTGGTTGATTTCTTAGAACGGGCGCTAGAACAGCACCGCACAGCAGAAACGCACCTTAAGTATGAGAATGACAGATGTCTTTGGTTTTTCAGGACTATTACCACGTTGTTCGTAATTATGGCTCATTCTCCGCTAAACATCGCCATATCCACATTCAACCCAGAATACTTTGAAAGTGTAAGTACAAACAAAACAATATGTGTTAGTTTTTAGTAAAACGTCGCACTTTGTCGCTTACCATAAAGACGATATTTTCTTGTATCTTCATATGAATAAACTGACAAAGCGGCTTTCTGGCAAACGACAAAGTGGGACGTTTTACTAAACTCACTCACATACATTTAGATTCCAAATAACTTGTAAGTTTGTAATTTATTTCATCTTAATCTTATGTTAACCCATACAATGCCGAAGACGCGAATTCGTGTCCTGTGTATACGTAAACCTAATGCCGCAGACGCGAATTCGCGTCCTTCAAGTGTGACATGTAACCTAATGCCGCGGACGCGAATTCGCGTCCGTTGAAATGTTAACGTGATGCAGTGGACGCGAAAAATATGAGGCGTCGGCAATGAATGGGTTAATTATGTCTGTTCTTTCTGTACTTTTTTACTATAAATAAATATATACCTAGTCATTATAGCTGAAATAACTATACAAATAAATATGAATTAAAATACTTTATGACTTCCAGGTATACCACAACGTAGCAATAACCTTCATGTTCAACGGAACGCTGATAGTCCAGACATTTTTCATGATCTCCGGGTTCCTACTGGCTTACAATCTGCTGCTGCTTGAGGAGAAAAGAGCGCTTGGCTGGGAGATGCTGCCTAAGGGCGTCCTCATAAGATGGCTGCGGTAAGAGCAGTAGAACAACTGTAGAAATAGTTCTGAAGTTCGTGGTGTCTGGGTTCTAGTGTATAATTTTCTGTTTGAGAATAAACGTGCGCTGATATACAGGGTGTTCCACGAGCCACTGAAAACCTTGAACGGGGTGATTTGGTAGGTTAAACTGAATAACTTTTACTATGGAGCTAACCCAGAATTCTCAAAAAAAATTGCCTTTTTCATATAATCGTGATCAATCGGTCAAAATGTATGAAAAGACAATTTTTTTTTAGATTTCGTGATTGGCCACATATTAAAAGTTGTTCAGTATAGCCTACTAAATCACCCCGTTCCAGGTTTTCATCACTAGGTATACCAAATTAGTGTGGACTCGCAAAATGTGCGTCGTTGGCACTGTGCAATCGTTGGCGGACTCTGTACGTTTGGCGGCTTTCAGTGGCTCGTGGAACCCCCTGTATTGCTATAGGACGTCCTCAAAAGATGGGTGCGGTAAGGGCAGTTGAAAAACTGTAGAAATAGTCCTGAAGCTCTTTATAAATCTGGGCTACAGCATACAATCTGCTGCTGCTTGAGGAGAAAGGAGCGCTTGGCTGGGACATGCTGCCGAAGGGCGTCCTCATAAGATGGCTACGGTAAGGGCAACAGAACCACTATAGAAATAGTCCTGGGTGCTTAGACAAGTTGCCAATCGCTAACGCTTAGTCGTCAATCGTAAGCGAAAGGCAGCTAACTGTCTGTGTCGCACTAATATGAAAGAGTGACAGAGAGGGAAATCTACGATACGCTACTGAGCGCTAGCGATTGGCAACTTGGCTAAACACCCTGAAGTCCATCATCTATGGATTCTACTGCACTACATTTATATAATTATTCTGACTATTAGAGACTTCATCTCTAGTTGATGTACTATATCTGCATTTATATTATATTATCAAAATTATGTTTCGTTTTTAATTAATGCATGTTAGCTGTAAGATGTTACAAAACTATTATTTGCAAAAAAAAAATCCGCTGAGTTTCTTGCCGGATTCTTCTCAGGCAGTGGTGTAAGGTTAGAATCGGAAGTAGCTTTTTTTTCTCTCGTTCGCTATGTAGTTTAGCGATTCAAAAGCGTTCGTCGTTGCTGGGCCTAATTTAATAAAGAATATTTTGACTTTGCACAGTCTACTGATACAATAGAGATGCCTCTTCGGCTGGGACATGCTGTCAAAGGGCATCCCCAACAAATAGCTGCGGTAAGAGCAGTAGAACAATTATAAAAATCGTCCAGAAGTTCATTATCTATGGATCCTACTGCACAGCCTTCTGATACAATACAGATGCGCCTTCGGCTGGGACATGCTGCCGAAGGCATTCTCATCAAATAGCTGCGGGCAACAGAACTACTATAGAAATAGTCCTGAAGTATATTGTGCAAGTGGACCCAACTGAAGTAACCTAACCTGTACCTACGGGACAATTTGGATGACTTCATTTAAATCTATAGGTTCTGGGATTCTTTAATTATTCACAGATTTTTCTTCCCTGGACTTTTAACCTTCCATTGTGACTTGCACAATGTGCAACAATCGTTACCTACTTTCGTTTTTTTCTGTTCATAGATTAGTTCCAGTAAACGCTGTGGTTCTGGCGTTCGTATCCACGTGGCAAAGGCATCTGGGACAAGGACCCTTATGGAAGGTACATTTGACTTAAAGCTGTACTTATTGACTCTAGGATTTACGAGTATATATCATTTGAACATAGAGTCTACTAGACTTGTAAAATGAAACGCTAAAACTTCTATCTTTCCGCTAAGCAGGATAAACATGAAAGTTTTAGAACCAAGGAGTGTGTTTGAAGTGTATAGAAAGTAGGTATACATTATTTAATAAGACAACTGAGGATGAACAAGTTTATTTAAAGATTTTAAAGTAACTGAGATAATTACCGATTAGACCTTAAATCAGAGGGCTGGATAGTAACCGCCTTATTCATAAGCGTCTTTCGGCTTGCCAAGTTAGGCGTTTATGAATAAGGGTTTACCCTTACCCTAATCGCAAAGCAAATAAGCATATATCTATCAATGCGATATGAAAAACTGGTCACCGTTATATGACAAACTTTTATTCTTATCGCCCTTTTTTTTTCCCAAAATATTCTTACAACACAATATTTTATAAAAAAAATACATAATTTATAATTTTTATGATTTCCAGTCACTAGTGGAAAAGGAAGCGTTTCAATGCAGACGCGATTGGTACTACAACTTGCTGTACGTCAACAACTACGTCGATAACTCTGACTGTATGCCGCATACCTGGTAGGTACCATATTCTAATATTTGCTGTGAAGTATGTAGTTTTCAGGAATACTTTTGGGCTAAAATACCTCAAGCAGAAGCACTGTCATCCCAGTAGATAACGGAAAGTAAGAGGGTCAGATAGGGAGAGTTAGGCTGCGGCTCCATTGAGGCGGAGAGGAGCGGAGATGTGCAAAATTGGCCAATTACATTCTTCAAATTCAAAATTCGAAACACTGTCATGCGGTCTCATTGGCCAATCTCTGCTCCTCTCCGCCTCAGTGGAGCCGCATCCTAAGAGTGAGAGAAGGAGGCTTGCATTCTGGCAGACTTCCCTCTGTGGTCAAGATCGAGAAAAAGAAAAAAGAAAGAAAGAGGAAGCTCCTTACCTAATACCACCACCACAATTGACTCGCCGGTAGGTACGGTACGGTACGGTACGGAGGTACTGTAGTAATGGTAGTAAATACATATAGCAAAAACTTTTTAAGTAATTTCTTTTTATTTGAAGGAGAAATGCCTAGGAGAGTATCTTATCGAGTCGGATTCAACGATTGGCTTCGACTTTCTCGTATTTGGAATTACTTAACTGGATAGTTTGTCCTAGGATCCATTTCTGTCGCCATTCAACTCTGTCCGAACCGATTCTAAAACATTCCTACGTAACTTTATTATTTATTTTTTATTCCTTAGTGAATATAAACTCAATGTTAATAAATTTGCATGCTGTGATTACCTGTAGTGTGAGATCAATTGTAATTGAACTTGGCCAAAGTTCTGTAAAATGTGTATTGTATTTTCTGTTGGTGATCCTTATAAACAAATAAACTTTCCCCAGGTATTTAGGCGCTGATATGCAACTCAGCGTCCTTGGGCTGATGGTGTTCTGTCTCGCGACCAGCTCCAGGGTCCGGAAGCTGGCGGTGGCAGCTGTGCTGGCGGTGGGCGCGCTCACGCCGGCAGTCCATGTTATCGTGCAGAACCTCAGTCCTATTCTCATCATCGCTCCTGAGTGAGTGGGGTACATGTTTAGTAATAACTATGAACTCTAACAAGACTAATTTATATAGAAGCCTAAGGCTGCGGCTCCATTGAGGCGGAGAGGAGCGGAGATGTGCAAAATTGACCAATTACATTCTTCAAATTCAAAATTCGAAGCACTGTGATGCGGTCTCATTGGCCAATTTTGCACATCTCCGCTCCTCTCCGCCTCAATGGAGCCGCAGCCTAAGGGCCTAGCCAAAATGAAAAGTATTAAGTGAGTGAATATTCAGCGTTTATATTTTGTCACTGTCGTCTCCTACAAGCATTATCTGTCACAAGAGATGACCTACTGTTTCGATGTAAACGTAATTCAGCACCAATACAGTCTAGCGTTATCAACATTGTTGCTATCCGTCCTTCCGTCTCGCTATTAATAATTGCGGTACGGCAATGAGACAATGACAAATCCGAGCGGTTGAGACTCTCCTCGGAGAAATAGCCCAAGTCGATTAGAATGACAGATTCGAATGAAAAGTCACGTGACGATTTCCAAACAGTATTTGATTTTATTACTATTCGCTTATTGCAATGTAATGCTGTCTTTGTTGCACTAATTAAAAAGACTGACAGGGAGAGAAAACTACGCTCCGCGACTGTGCGTTTGTGATTGAGATTTTGGATACCTACGCCTACGCACTGTGGAGCTTACAAAATTAGTTTTTTTTTGCGAATAAGTAATGTTGTGGTGACAATTATATTCTTATTGCCGTCACCACACGGCAATTGGGTCTTGACATGTCGGTTATCGTGGCGTTTACAATATTTCCAGAGTGGCGCGCAATATCTTCGTGACAGACATCACGTTCAACTACCTGTACAAGCGAGGGCACACTAACCTGGTCAACTACGCTGTGGGGCTGGTGATGGCCATGCTGGTCTACCGGCTGCAGCAGCAGAAGTTCGACGTTGACAAGTATAAGGTACGGTTGACCGAGTGGTTATCTGTGATCAGCGTTGGCTTTCGGGTCGACATTGTGCTGAGGCGAGTCCATTTCGTGGTAATAAAATGCAGAATTTGTCTGTTTTGTTTTGTCCTGTCATGCTTGATATATTTGCCACGAGTAAATTATATTTGGTGATGATAGTAAGAACGCATGTGTTACCACCTCAACTCTTTTCGTAGGTGTCGTAAGATTCGACTAAGAGTTTGGAAGTGTCACTCTTTCATTTATTTCTTGAATATTAATGATGGGCAGCAGCGTCATCGTAGTGGACACGCGATCGCTAAGGATCTTTATTATGTGTCTTCACACATAATAATAAATAATAAATAACATCAGCACGCTTACGCATTTTGTCTACTGTTATTGACCGTTTAGTATGAGACATATGCCGTATGGTTACGGCAGTAAGAATACATTTGTCACCACCCCGACTCCTCCCGCGGGTGTCGTGAGAGTCGACTAAGGGATTGAAGTGTTACTTACCATTCATTGATAAAAAATTGATGATGGGCAGCAGCGTCATCACAGTGGACACATTACTGCGATCGCCAATCCGCTTGCCCAGCGTGGCAATTATGGGCATTTACCGTAAAGAGAAGAAAAGAGCGTACTCCCACCTTAAAGACCGGCAACGCATTTGCGACGCCTCTGGTGTTGCGGGTGTCCATGTGCGACGTTAATCGCTTTCCATCAGGAGATTCGTCTGTTCGTTTGCCACCTATAGCATAAAAAAAAACCTAATGCTGCTATACGCATAGTTAATAGGAGAGGCCTACGTCCAGCAGTGGACTATCATAGGCTGATGATGTATGTAGTATGAGACCGCATCCAGCATTCAGGACGTGTGCTACGCATGCTCACGCGTCTCATACTAAATGGCCATTGATGATTTATGTCTCTTCGCTCTAATCCGCTTGCCCAGCGTGGCTATTACAGGCATTACCTCTTAATGCGTCCATACTCAAATGTTTAACACAGGCTGATGACGTGTGATGTGATGATAATTTCATATAAAATATTATTATTAATTTTCAGAAATACAGCCTAATCTACTACGCTATGTTCCCATTCGGGGCATTACTTATCCTAAGCGGCTGCGTGCTGTACATTGATGGGATCGAGTTCCCGTTAGCCGTGCGAGCAGTGTACGCGAGCGCTGTCAGATTGCTGTATGGAATTGCCTTAGCAGTGATTATGGGAGGCGCGGTCTTCAAGTTTGAAAGTGAGTATTTGTATAGGTAGTTTCATCGGCGGTTCAGTGGTGGGTCATAGGTAGTTGTTTAGGCCTTTAAAGGAAACTAAATGAGACCTTGAGAAGTTTACAATTTCAATAATTGATTTACAAAAGATCGAAAGGTTCTTTATAGTCTAGGACACGTGCGTTAGCTTCGATGATTAGAAAGGAAGAGGCCAGACTTCTCGGTGCACCGCTGCATGTGGTGGAGTAGCTACGTCTTAGGCGCTGTTGTCGCGTTTCGGAGCGATCCGACTCGCTACCGACGGTCGACGTGATTGGTCAACGCCGGTGTTAGTCTTACCAGCGTGCTTAGCCAAGTTGCCAATCGCTAATGCTTAGTAGCGTATCGTAGTTTTCCCTCTCTGTCACTCTTTCATATTAGTGCGACAAAGTGTTAGCGATTGGCAACTTGGCTAAGTACCCTGGCGTTAACAGTAGTTTAATCTGTTTTTATTCTAGTTGAAGCCAGCGTTTTGCACAAGCAGCATTCGCACCTAACTATGAGATTATATCGGTGGAACTTATGGTAATGCGTAAGATCTACCGATGGACTGCTATCAACAGTGTTATTCACTAAGGAAACCGCCTTGCTGTCAGCGCTGTGTCAGTGCTGCGGCAGCGTCGAGCCTAAAAATAATGACTAAAATAATCACTAATGTACTTTAAACGACACTAGTGCTCGGCGACGAATGCGGCGTGAGCTGGAACTACATTGCGTCGAAAGTTTGACGTTTAATGTATGAACTTCGTATTCTCTAACGAAAAACAGCGACGAACTCGCCCACAAGCTCGCTCACAGCCTCGATTCCTAATGTCAAATCAAACAGCTAGGATTTTAGACAAGGCTGTCTCGACATCGAGCTCGTTGACGAACGCAGCGTCGAATGTGTCAATAAGAGAATAGCATAGCAGCAGACGAGGATCTCGGATTTCGTTCCGGGAGGGAATTTTCTTTCAAAGTTTACATAAAGATATATGTTTATTTTATATATAAATGACATAATAAAATCGATCTCTCATTCTTGTATACTTCTTTATGCAGACGACGCTAAAATTTACAAAGTTATTCGAAATACCAATGATCGTGATCTGCTACAATCAGATTTGCTTAGCTTTGAAAGTTTTTGTAAAGATAATCATCTATTTTTGAACACAGATAAATGCAACACAATAACTTTTTCTAGGAAAAAAACATTATCTAACTTTAGTTTTAGATTGTGTAATAAGGATTTAACGAGAGTAAATGAGATACATGACCTTGGAGTCGTCATTGACAATAAACTTTCATTTATACCACATATTGATCATATCTTAGCGAAATCTTTTAAACAACTAGGTATGATATTGCGAATAGGCAAGCCCTTTAGGAATACTTTGACACTTAAAGTCCTTTATAATAGTTATGTACGAAGTCGGGTTGAGTTCGCGTGCACAATCTGGAAACCGTACTACGACGTTCATATTAAAAGGATAGAAACATTACAAAGGAAATTCGTAAAATCTATTAATTTTAAATGTGGTTTTGATTGCAACGACTATATAGAATCATTAAATTACCATAAAATGCAATCTCTTGAATGTCGCAGAGATTGTGTTGACGCTGTTCTTTTGTATAAAATAATAAATAATTATATCGATGCCCCTAACCTACTAAAAGATATTCACTTTAGAGTTCCGAGTACTAGGGAACGCCGATGCCGCCTAAATCATAAACATCTATTCTCCATTCCTCGTAGTAAAACGAATTATTCAAAAAACATGTTTATCAAACGTGCATGTAAAATTTATAATGATAATGTTAATTTAAAAGATTTAGATATATTTAACTGTACTATAACTTCATTAAAAAAGGTGTTTAAAACATAAAGTTAAGTGACATAATTATATAATTACGTTTTTGACGTTTACTCATGTGTCGCGCAAAATCGTGTTTAGTTTTTAAACTTAATCAAATTGTAAATCGTGGAAACTATAGGTCTAGAAATAAGGAAAGTATATGTAAAAATATTTGTTGTGTGACTGTTTGTTTCAAAAATAAATAAAAAAAAAAAAAAATAAATAAAAATATACCGGAATCACACTTAGGTCCTGTGTCAGGGCAAGCCCTGTTATGCCCTGCCATGTTAACGATTTTAATCCTTGTGTCACGGGCTTACGTTCAATGTACCTACACATATTTTTAGACGTAACTGCTAGCTATCTATTGGTAGATTTTATGTCTTTTGTAATAAGACTAATAAGGTCCGCGGTGTGACATCCCCCTGTCAACAGGCTATCACGTGGTGTTGAAGTTGAAGTTGTGCCTGAAGTTGAAGTTTTTGTTTCTGTTGCAGACGTGTACCGCGGGCTCCTGGAATGGAACGGTTGGGGCCCCCTAGGGCGCTTGTCTTACGCCGCCTTCTTGGTACACATCAGCGTCATCCGCACCGTCACTGGCGCTTACGCCACGTTGGCGTATAACTCGTTCAACCTATTGGTAAGCTATAGTTAAAACCGTTCGGCATACCCCGTAATCGAACTGGCAAATCTGTAGCAAATGTGCGTCAGGGTTGTCACTACTACGAATACAAAAAAAAACCGCGGCAACATTATTCAATGTTATATCGATCTTCAAAATAAATTATCACATTTTTATTATTTGTTGCACTCAAATTGCGTCGCCTTCTTGTGTAAATCCATTTTAATATTTTAAACTCAAAAACATCTACCGCCAATAGTAAATAATTTAAATATATATAGTGTGTAAATCTAATACGGGCGATCAATTAAACCAGGCATGGGATTCATTAGTGTGATCATGGATTACAAGGTTTTTTTAAAGTTACTCTTAATTATGACCCCACAGATTTTTTTTAAGATTATCGAAGTAGCAATGTAGGTACGAACATTTGTTATTGTTGATATGGCAGTTATGTCATCTGCTTTTGAAATTAGCTGTCAACGAGTGTTTAACTCGCGTATGTTGCTCTACATTGCGCGCCGAATTATTTTGTATGGAAAATTTTGTTGCTCTAATTTTAAGTAATAGTTATTTGTTATACAAGGGTGCAAAGTTGTATTTTACCCGCGAGTATGAAATTGAAACACGAGCAAGCGAAAGGATTCTATAGTTGAACCACGAGCGAAGCGAGTGGTTCTAAAATAGAATCCTGAGCGCAGCGAGTGTTTTAACATACGAGAAGTAAAATACATTTGCACCCGTGTGTAACACAAAACTTTTCCCCTCACTATAGCGAGGAAACTCAAAAAAGGTAATTATTTGTTCACATTACAATCATCATCGGGTTAGTGATAATAATTTTCCAAATGCATCAGTTTACAATTTCGCTGTTTGCCTCTCTTTCTAGCCAATATGTACGTGCGTTAGAGAGGCAAACAGCGAAATTGTAAATTGTAACTTTATAAAATGCGACCCAGATATTTAATGCAAGATTTTGTCGCAGTAAACTTACCACGAAAAAGTAAACGCAGCACGATTTTAACACATTCCTGTAGTTGCACACCAACGCCAATGCATTATTAAATCATTCTCATTCATTATTTTTACAAAATTATAACAGAACACCCTGAAAGTTGTTTAGTTTACTATTTTTATGCGTGTTCGAGTCGGTAAATAAAGATTATAACCTATAATATTCTTTGACAATGTTGACGTTGACATTTTCTGCGTTTTGTGATTGCATCTAGTTATCTTATCATCATTCACTAAAACAATTGTTACTTATGGAATTTTAGGATTTATATGTTAAAATCATCATATTATATAAAGGTTTGTATTTTACACTAAATTCTCAAACAAATTATTTAATTATCATTAATATGGAACAATTTCCATGAGCATTTTACGTTTTGTTATTCCAAAACCAAGGTCATTACTTTGCCACACAAGTGAATAATATGCGTTTTTACACGTTCGTATTAAAGGATAAACGAGCACTTTACGAGCTAGTGAGGGGAAAAAGTTATTTGAATGTATTTATTATGTCGTAAACTAACACCCGTTAAGAGCTTCGCCCGTATTAGACTTACACCCTGTATAATTATGAAATGTATTTATTTATTATTGTTTGTTATTAACTCAGCTTCTTTTAAAAGATTAATGCCGTAGCCGCAGCATAATCCGAATTGTTTTTTAACTTTGATTTTTGGTAGTTTTCCTGTTAAATTAAGCCTAGATCTGGAAAGCTTTTATTCTGTGACATTTTCACTAACCGTTTTGGATTTTGTTATTTATGGAATAAACTGCTTATGTTAATATTAATCATACGTGCAGTAGAGTAAGTAAATTCGTCATCGTAATCGCCAACCCTGACATCAAACTGTCAAATGCTACGGTTTTGCTACATCCGTTGCGAGGTATGCGTATGAGATAGTTGCTATTAACGCTGTCGTTTCTAAGGGTACTTTCCACCAGGCCCTATTTCACCACGTTGACAGGTCCTATGTATACAACTTGTGAAATATCAATGTTACTAACGGGATAGACCTCCGTAGGCTACAGCTACCGCTTACGATGGTCCATGTGTTTTTTGCCACAAATACGTACAAAAAATTGTTAATTAAAACGTTATTATATCGTTAACAAACTACTTTTTATTTTCCGAAAGTAATGACAATAAAATTGTCGCAAGGTTTAAAACTATTTCTAGTACAGATGGTGTACTTTTTAGGCTCTAGTGCGAGAAGTGGGTCATTTTACGTCAGGTTCAAAACTTCGGAGGGCCATCTAGGATCTGTACTAAAAAACGTCGTACGAGACACGTGTTTTTCGCACTTGTGTCGTACTTAATGCACTATTTCATTCAATCTTGACATGACGTTCGGCTTGTCGGAATTACCATAAAAAAATCGGGGTCGGGAAATATCGGGTGCGTCATAATTGCAATTTATAGTTAAATATCCCGTTTTAAGTTATTTGTACTGTAAATGACCATGTTAGTTTAAAAACTTATGATTTGCTTCCTTTAAAACCTCTATAACCTCTATAACCTTTGTTTTAGGTGATGATGTTTTTAGCAGTGCTGTGCCTGTCGTACCTCATATCCACTCCGTTATGGCTGATGGTTGAGGCCCCATTCGGAGAGCTGGTGAAAGTCTGCTTCTACCCCAACAAGCAAGAGAGAAAGATCAAGCCAGTAGACTTAACTGTGCAATGCGTAGAAAATAATATTATTAGTATTAAGTTATAGGGACTGAACTTTGTTACATGGGCATTCTTAAGCGTTTCAACCTCCGTGACTTCGGTTACCCGATTTTCGTGGGTATCTCATACATTTTTTGTACACCTTGGTAAAGTCTATTTCAAATACGAAGGCCGATTCCAATTGACAAAGTCATTAGGCGTCAATAATAGGATCAATGATAGCAAAGGATACCTGGCCAGACCCTTTTGTGGCGTGATATTTTATACATACATCGGAGTACGACACGTGCCAATTTGTAGTGGACCAATTGACGACAAAAGTTTCGAGTAGCATCGGGCCTTCGTATTTGAAATTGACTATAGTTGTTAACCACGTCTACCAATATATCCAAAAGTTCTTGCATGTCTCACGGGACTCGTGTGATAAGGCTGCCACCGAAGTCACAGCGGTTGAAACGCCCGGAGAAATGCCCAGATAGTATTTATTACAGTAATCGTATAACCAATGATTATTTAATTCTTAACGCCATTAGTAATTTTAAGTTTCTTCAACACTATAAGTAGCAGTTCCTTTGTCACACTGTAATTTGTGTCCTTAGTACAAAATAGGATAGTCCTTTATGTTTGATTTCATTTTGTCATTAACGAAGAAAAAATACTAAATTAACCAACTTCCGAGGTGGGTATCGAAAACAAAACAAAAACTGAATGCTGAGTTGGTGAACTTGAATCTTTTTTCTTTGGTAATCTATATGACATCTAATATTTATAATTTAAGATTTGTATTTTGTCTAAAATACTCTGGTTAGGTAGCTGGATTGTCGAAGGAACGCTGGACGATTATTTCGTGCCTATTTTTAAGTTATAATATTTAGTATTAGTAGTTTTTTTGGAACGTGTACATCCGTGGCAGCCTTGCAGTCCGTGACGTAGCGGAGAAGCTTCAAGAATGCCGTCTTCGGCGGTTTGGTCACGTTTGTCGTAGGCCACCTGACTACGTAGGAAACATATGCCTTAACCTAGCCCTTGACGGCCCCCGACCCCGCGGCAGACCAAAGAAGCGATGGCTAGATGTCGTGAAGGCTGACATGAGTGTGAATGGGCTTACAGTAGAAGATGCCCAGGATCGTGCAAAGTGGAAGAAAGCGGACCCTGGCAAAGGCCGGGATGACGTTAGATAGAAGAAGAAGAGTTTTTTAGGCCAAAATTACACCTGTGAGTTCTTACGTAAGGCACTGGTCTCACCGCGAGCTACTAAGCTATGAACTATCGCCTATAAACACGAACAAAAGATACGCACTCCCGTGTAAAAAAAAGAGATAGCTGGGCGAGTATCGCCGTGCGTAGTGCGGGAGTGCGTATCTTTTGTTCGTGTTTATAGCCGATAGTTCATAGCTTAGTAGCTCGCGGTGAGACCAGTGCCTAAGACGCAGCTATATTGAGCAATGAGTTAGTAATATTCGCCTTTCATTCCTTAGTATAGCTCCGTCCCTATAGCTTACGTAAGAACTTACAGGTGTAAGGCTAGCCTTAACCAATGTTTTAAGTCGGTACGTAGAAGTTTAGCGTGCCTGAACATTTTTCAAAAAGTTAGGTAGTACGCAATTACGAGTACCTACTAGAGCTAATTGCACAAGTTATTTTCCTATTTTATTACGAGCTTTTTGAATTACTTTTTTATTTATTGTTTTTTTCAGTTAGATTCTGCATTTTATTTAGTAAAAAGTTTGTAACAAAATAGGGAACAATGCTTTCAACGATATTTTTAATGGTGTACAAACTTATTGCGAAAGCTCACGTAACAAGTAATATTATGGCGGTGCAGTAGGATTAATGTGATGTACAAATATAGGGTTATAGGTATCTACTAGGTGTAATTATGTGACAAAAAAGTTTCCTTTGATTTATTTTCTAAGGTATGTACTTATTTATGATGTCTTTATGTGAGTACAATCGCCGATAAAAGCTTGTTGTAAAGCCAAATGTAACTTTGGACAGAAACTTTTATTGAGATATTTTTTTCTATTGCAAAATAAAATTTCGTTAAATTTAGTTTTAATGATTTTTATTTTTAATTACCGTACATATCTCATGATCCGCTTATTTAAGTCCACTACTAGACACAGATCTCTGCTACCCACTTATGAAAAGCAAAAAAGGAAGAAAAAACATTTACTTGTACACAACATAATATTCACATTAAATACATTTATGCGTACGGGCGCATTATTACATGATTAAAATTACTTTCATTCTCTTTATTTCCATTTAACCTTTTAGTCCAAGCAGCTATAGGCTTATGAATCTTCTGATGCTTCCAGGTCTAATCGTTTGTCAGCGTTGGCGTCACGTTCTGACAAGTATGCAAGTGCGAAAGTGACGCGTAGCACGATAAACGAATAAAACGGGACTATCATAAGCCACCGGCCCTACTGCAAAAGTTTGCAGTATCATTATGATAGTAAATACTCAGAATTATCGGATGTTTTCAAGTGAAAACATCCAAAAATTTTGAGGATTTACTCTCACTCTAATTTCGCCTTTGTTGAATTAACAGAAAAATCCTCGAAATATACGAATTTCAAAGTTCGCGGTAGTAGGCCTGAGCGCCTACCGCGAACCAGAATCGAAGTGTAGCCTCTCTCTCGCACTTGTGAATTCGTAAGTATCTATGAGAGATAGGCAATACTTCGTTCGATATTCGCGGTAGTAGGCGGTCACTCCAGCTTCCTGTGGTGCGCGGGCGCAAGGCCGCGGCGGACGAGCTGCGCGGCGCCTCCACGAGCAGCCAGTCACTCCCGCTTCCTGTGG
This sequence comes from Thaumatotibia leucotreta, assembly GCA_025490895.1. NCBI lineage: Eukaryota > Metazoa > Arthropoda > Insecta > Lepidoptera > Tortricidae > Thaumatotibia > Thaumatotibia leucotreta. The sequence continues at coordinate 29,977 of JALPQI010008867.1, forward strand.
TGCGCGGGCGCAAGGCCGCGGCGGACGAGCTGCGCGGCGCCTCCACGAGCAGCCAGTCACTCCCGCTTCCTGTGGTGCGCGGGCGCAAGGCCGAGGCGGACGAGCTGCGCGGCGCCTCCACGAGCAGCCAGTCACTCCCGCTTCCTGTGGTGCGCGGGCGCAAGGCCGCGGCGGACGAGCTGCGCGGCGCCTCCACGAGCAGCCAGTCACTCCCGCTTCCTGTGGTGCGCGGGCGCAAGGCCGCGGCGGACGAGCTGCGCGGCGCCTCCACGAGCAGCCAGTCACTCCCGCTTCCTGTGGTGCGCGGGCGCAAGGCCGCGGCGGACGAGCTGCGCGGCGCCTCCACGAGCAGCCAGTCACTCCCGCTTCCTGTGGTGCGCGGGCGCAAGGCCGCGGCGGACGAGCTGCGCGGCGCCTCCACGAGCAGCCAGTCACTCCCGCTTCCTGTGGTGCGCGGGCGCAAGGCCGAGGCGGACGAGCTGCGCGCACGGCGCCTCCACGAGCAGGAACAGCGGCGCGGCCAGCAGGAATGACGTCATTGTGGCCTCCGCGAAACTCGCCAACTGCAAATTAATATAGTTTATTTATTTAACATAGATTAGTTAAGGGCTCAATCGAAATAAAAATAATTATCGTTTCCATTGTGTTACGGAAGTTAGTCATACAAAGCATGTTCTTTTCTTATGCGTACTGGCAAGGAGTGAAATTCCCTGCCAGCGTCTAGGTATATTACCGAGATCATAATATAAACAGTTAACCTTCAAGTTAAGGGCTTGTCCATTAATCACGTCATACGATTTTGGCCTATTTTAGACCCCCCCGGCCCCCATGGTGATACTTGGTGATATTTTCAGGAAGATCCCCCCCCTCTAGCCAATATGATGTGTAATTTTTTGCCAACTTAAGTAGTCCTTTAAATAACACTTAAGTTTACGTACTTTATCGCACACGTGATGGGAAAAAACTTTCTTGCCAACTACGAGGTAAATGTCCGCGAAGTTTTAAAACTCAGTTCAGGATTTGACATCTGGTTATGTTTAAAAAAAAGTATGCAGTTCAGCAGAGAGTGACAAAAAAATTACACGTGATTTGTCCGATGGCCCCCCCATCCCTATGGTGATAATTGGTGATTTTTTCTTGACCCCCCCCGTCCCCCTATACAGTATGACGTGATTAATGGACAAGCCCTATGCTGAAAAGGCAACTTCTAGGCACGCCCCGCTCGAGAGTCCACTCGTTACCACACAGTTTACCCATTAAGCTACACAAAGTTTTCTGAAAGTATGAATATTATATTTTTCCCTGATAGCCATCGTCTTAAAGTAGGTGGTTAAATTGTTACACTCACTAAAAAAAAGATTTTTAATAAATTATAGGATTAAAAATTTAAAAAACCGACTTCAACCGGTTTCTCCAAGATTCCCGATTTGTTTCCATCATTGGTTTCCTCAAATCCTACTTCCTGAATGCAAATTCTTGTAAATGAATGAAAATTACCAAAAGCGCCATACATGTACTTATAACAATTGAAGAGATCCCTCGATTTCTCCAAGATCCCGTCATCAGACCGCAACTTGGTGCCAACGGGACTATCTCGGGGATTACCCCGAACATACCTGTATTAACACGTTCGATCACAAAAAGAAATTTTAAAATCGGTTCACTATTCTCGGAGATATCGGGTAACATACGTACATACAACTCCTTTTTTGAAGTCGGTTAAAAATAAGGGGTTCTTTTATTTTCTTTAACCTTAAGACTATCAAGGAAAAATATAATATTCATACCTTCAGAAAATGTACATAGCCAATTATTAGGATACTCACAACCGTGTACTCCGAGATGTGGTAGACTGCTGGCAGGGCACCGGCTCGCACGCGCACTACACCCATGTGGACCAGATACACGCAGAAAGAGAGTCGCGCGAGCGGAGCCCAGCCGCGCCAACTGTCTATCTTCGTCCGGATATCTGGGAACATCGGTTTTATTTAAGGTACATCCGCGTAAGACCGGACTATTTTTCGGTGAGTTGGAAGGATGTACAAAAAAAATCATAAATTTATTCTCACTAACTTTATCTGCAGATGTGTAATGTACGTAGGGCTTGCATTCCGGAATTCCGGAATTTCGAAATATCGGAATCTCGGACCGATTTTGCTGTTTTTACAGTTCCGGAATTGACACAGCTAATATCGGAATTTCGGAATTAAAAAAGAGTGTTTTTATTATATGGATAAACATAAAATATCAACACGATTATGATAATCAGGTACAGAATACAGGATACAAAGCCACCACAATATATATCGATAAGTAATTCTAACCACAAATTGTGTTATGTTTTATTTTCTTTTAGTAGTACCTAGCTACTAAACCACGAAAACTGGCCAAGGTAAACAACGATCCTGTACCAGATTTTAATTATCAATTGGGTTGCAATTATTTACCGTTATTTTTCTTTTAGCCCTTCGATAATTTTACGCATTACTATTTACATATGTCGAAGAATCTTAAACTTTGACTTAAGTCTCCACTTGGTCTAATATCAAGTAGCATTCCAAAAAAGTAAAATTTTGGTATCTGTAATTAAAGTTTACAGGTACGTAACTGATTGTTACACATGGTAGAACTTCTCGGCAAGATAGAGCGCGTTAGCCTTGAGTTCGGTCGGACTTAAGATAAACAGGAATAAAACAAAAATTATGATTGTCGACCGCATGAATAATTAATATAATTATGATTGTCGACCGCATGAATAACAATTCTCCAGAAATTACTCAAATTGCTAATTGTGATTTGGTGCAGTCGTACATTTCTCTGGGGGCTTTAATTACGAACAACGTATACAGAGCCACAAAAATTCGGCTGGTTCGGGCACCTATATTCCCCATATTTTTGTACGCCGCAGAAACGTGGACCCTGCGGGAAGTAGAGAAGAAGATGATAGACGCCCTAGAGATGTGGTGCTGGAGAAGAATGCTCAGAGTATCATGGACTGAATTCCGTACCAACGAGTCTATACTTCGAGAACTAGGCATCAAACAGCGTTTATCATCTTTAGTTCAGTCTCGTATCCTCACTTTTTTTGGTTACGTGTGCCGCCGAGGAGAGGTGGCTGCGAGGAGCGACTTGTGGTCTAGGGAAAGATCGAGGAAACCAGGCCACGAGGAAGATCGCCTATGAGGTGGACTGACCAGATAAAAGCGGCTGTAAATGGCTCGTCATCACTGTATGAATGCAGGAGGGCGACCGTCAGAGAGGAGTGGCGACGTGTTGTAAAGCTTGCCACCAACAGCTGAAGTGAAGACCACGACCACTCTGGCAAGAGTGTTAACGACAAAGAAGAAGAACTGATTGTTGCCAAGATTGTAACATATGTAAAATGACTAATGTTTCTAATTTGAATTACCATACCTATAAGTACTTAGCTTTTTGTATAAGAACTTATCCTTAATTTATTAATGGACAATACAATGTGCCCATGAGTACAATAATTACCTAAAACTTTAAAATGCATTTTTTGCGATAGTTTCATTAATAAAATTCTTATTTATGTAGTGCAGCATTCGAAACACACAAAAAAACTTGCTTCTTTTAGCCTCAGGAATATGCTGTTAAATTGTTTCCCTTTCCTCATGGGTATCTTGTATACAAATCACATAGCAATTTTACGTTTTATTGAAATAAGACCTAGATTTACAAAATTTTCTTTAATTCCGGAACTAGTATCGGAATTCCGGAATTGAAGTGTAATATCGGAAATTAGTTCCGGAACTGGAAATGGTCCGATATTGCAAGCCCTAAATGTACGTGATGAAAAAGAAATCAAGCTTTCAATATAAATTCACTTGATGCCGCTTAGCCGAATAGCTTAGGTGTAATCGACACTCAAACTTGCACTATTTTTTTTTCAAGGCACCCAACCAAAAAACCTTCTTGGCTTTAAGATCGGACTAGTATCTAATTTCAACTCTAAAGTAAGAAGAAGAAGATGCATAGCTTCCTGTTTAAGATCGGTTCTCCAAAAATTCTGCGATGCGGCTGAGCGGTTGCTGCATACTAGTGAGAGGGGCGGGGTGAAATGGAGTCATGCATAATATAGCCAGTGAGGAAAAAATACTACTACTTTAGTAGTTATTGCGGTCATCCGATCTTACATCAAATCCGATCTTAGCCGGGTGTACCTTAATTTACGGATGTCACGGCACAATGCAATCTTATTGGCTTATACTATACTGGTTAGATTAGAACGTTAGGGCAAGGAAATACACCTTCGGGACCTTCTTAAGCCTACAGACTTATAGGTCATAAAGATTTTTTTGTATCAGTTAGGTTACAAATGGGTCATTGTCAGATTTAGGTTATCGTCTTTTCGGTGGACATACCTAAAGTTAAGGAATTCCTGTACTAATTTTGGGATAAAACAATTGACAGTCAACTAGGTTCCTCGTTCTATAGCCCTATGCAATAAAATCGGGACATAGATTTATAAAAGCTGTTAACTTTTGACCACCGAGTAGATAACTTTTGTTTTTCGGACTGAAAATGACCCAAATCTTTCCTGTGGACACATGAAAGATGAGGACTTTTTTTGTTGGACAAATACAAACCGATAGGTTCTGGTTGTTAAAAATTGTTTGGTCAAAACCTAATTTGTATGTCCCAGAAGCTTTATCTTTCGCAGTGTCCACAGGAAAGACGCCCGTTTTCACAAACGCTGTAAGACCCATATAATCATCTTCAGCGTCAGGACCATCATCATCATCATCAACCTATGATAGTCCACTGCTGGACGTAGCATTAGGAGGTAAATGCCCATAATGGCTGGGCAAGCGGATTGGCGATCGCAGTAATGTGTCCACTATGATGACGCTGCTGCCCATCAACAATTTTTTATTAAATAATGGTAAGTGACACTTCAATCCCTTAGTCGACTCTTACGACACCCGCAGGAGGAGTTGGGGTGGTGACAAATGTATTCTTACTGCCGACACCACACATGCAGTCAGGACCATGCATTTTGCATAAGAACAATATCCTACCCCGAAGTTTCAGGCTAGCGAATCTCTTCCCAAGGTTTTCAAGGACTACAGGGTTCTTACCATCAGCTTTGACAACAGTAAGGAACACGTGTAAGGCCAGCAACAAGCCGGTGGCGAGCTTGACGGCGCCGGCGTACAGCGCGCGCGCCGGCGCCGAAACCTGCGCGGAGGGGTCGTAGAACACCGCGCCTGTCAGGTTGACAGCCACCACCAAGGGGATTAGCAGCCAATGCAGCATGCTGTACTTCTAGAAACAAGCAAAATAAAAAAAAATTGTTTTAATTCCACAATGTCGTAATAGATGTGCTTACCATAGAAAGTCAACTGCGAAAGACTCTGGTTGTCACGGGATTCAATCCCGCTTCCTCTGAATTGCCGGTCCAACGTGCTTCCAATAAATTCAGGAGACTGCTAAAGAAGCATTACTTGATTGCTAAGTAATGCTTCTTTACAATACAATACAATACAAATACTCTTTATTGCACACCTCAATAAATGAAAACAATTACAGAAAAAGTAGCGACTTAACTAGAGGTAGACAACAGGCGGTCTTATCGCTAAGAAGCGATCTCTTCCAGACAACCTTAGTCTTAGACTTTTCTTTAGTGGTAGTTATTATTAAGTACAATCACGAATTTCGATTTTCGCGGTAGTAGGCCGGTCACGAAAGAGAACTTCGATAAACCCACAATTTTGAGAAAAGTTGAGAGTGAGACGAGTGTTTGTACGGGACACCGGTGGACTTTATCATGGAATGCATCTGTGGGAAGAGCTAGCACATCTGGAAAAATACGTTTGATGTCAAAAACAAGTAGCTAGATGAGATGGGAAGAAGGTCCCTGTGCGCTTCCTCTCCTGATCTCTTTCTAGATGCAGCACTTGTGGCCTAGCGGTGAAACGCACGGCTGCTACGCAGCGGTCGTGGGTTCGATCCCCGGTTCGTGCCAATGAGTTTTTCAAAAAACTTCTTTACGAAATATCTATATATATAAACGGCAATGTCCTGACTGACTGACTGACTGACTTAAATCAACGCACAGCCCAAAGTGCTGGTCCTAGAGAGTTCAAACTTGGCATGTACATTCTTTATAATGTTGAGAGGCGCACTAAGAACGGATTTTTGAAAATTCATCCCGTAAAGGGGTTAAATGGGGGGTTAAAGTTTGTATGGGGAAATAAGATTAGTTGGGCTATTTTATTCGAAACTTCACAGGAATGTTTTTAATAATAGATAAGTAAACACATGTTTCAGGTTTTTTGAAAATTCATCCCTTAAAGGGGTTAAATGGAGGGTTAAAGTTTGTATGGGGAAATAAGATTAGTTGGGCTATTTTATTCGAAACATCACATGAATGTTTTTAACAATAAATAAGTAAACACGTATTTCAGATTTTTTGAAAATTCATTCCCTATGGGGGTTAAATGGAGGGTTAAAGTTTGTATGGGGAAATAAGATTAGTTGGGCTATTTTATTCGAAACTTCACAGGAATGTTTTTAATAATAAATAAGTAAACACATGTTTCAGGTTTTTGAAAATTCATCCCTTAAAGGGGTCAAATAGAGGGTTAAAGTTTGTATGGGGAAATAAGATTGGTTGGGCTATTTTATTCGAAACTTCACATGAATGTTTTAACAATAAATAAGTAAACACGTATTTCAGGTTTTTTGAAAATTCATTCCCTATGGGGGTTAAATGGAAGGTTATAGTTTGTAAGAAGGAACCAGATTCGTTGGGCTATTTAATTCAAAACTTTATAGAAGTGTTCTTGCCAATGAAGATGTAGGTACTTCTTATCTACATACCATGTTATATACGAGTAACATAGGTACGATGAATACGTAGATACTTTTAATATAACATTTTGGTAAGTAATGCAGTTTGCTACATAAAAGGTCATTGTGAGGTTTTATTTTTTAAGTCTAGACAAAACCATATTTATTTGTTTGTTCGTTAAAAATATCTACAATTTTGCATGGCGACATATGATTCAAAACGAACGAATTTCAAATGTTTGTTTGACAGCTCGCGGACAGTATATGTATAAGCAGCGCGGGTATACGGGCCGCCTCACTGGTAAATTCACCTTTCTAATTCGTGTAGTTTATTTGCAATTAAGTATTTAATTATGTCATACTAATATGCTGTTCAATGAAACAGACTTCAAACAGAATGTAATAAGGTAAGATTCTACTTAGGTTTAGGAAAGGTTAGAACTGCGACCCCACACAGAAACGAACGGCTATCAAAGTAGGTTTTGGGTTAGATTAGAAATGCGACTCCACACAGAAACGAACGACTATCAAAGGAGGTTTAGGTTAGGTTTGAATAGTAACCCGACATAGGAACGAACGGCTTTGAAAGTAGGTTTATGTTAGGTTTGAACTCCATCCCTACACAGAAACTAACGGCTATTAAAGTAGGTTTACGTTAGGTTAGAACTGCGACCCCACAGAAAAGCAAACGGCTATCAAAGTAGTTTAAGGTTAGGTAAAAACTGTGACCATTGCGATTCCACGCAGAAATGTACGGTTATTCAAATAGGTTTAGGTTAGGTTAGAACTGTGACCCCACAGATAAGCAAACAGCTATCAAAGTAGGTCCAGGTTAGGTTAGAACTGCGACCCCACACATAAGCAAACGGCTATCAAAGTAGGTTTAGGTTAAGTAAGAACTGCGACCAGTGTGACCCCACACAGAAACTAACGGCTATTAAAATAGGTTTATGTTAGGGTAAAACATAAGCGAACAGCTATCAAAGAAGGTTTAGGTTAGGTTAGAACTGCAACCCCACACAAAAGAAAACGGCTATCAAAGTAAGTTTAGTTTAGGTTAGAACAGCGACCCCACACATAAGCGAATAGCTATCAAAGAAGGTTTAGGTTAGGTTAGAACTGCGACCCCACACATAAGCAAACGGCTATCAAAGCAGGTTTAGTTTAGGTTAGAACTGCGACCCCTCACAAAATAAAACGGCTATCAAAGTAGGTTAGGTTAGAACTGCGACCCCACACAAAAGCAAACGGCTATCAAAGTAGGTTTAGTTTAGATTAGAACTGCGACCCCACACATAAGCGAACAGCTATCAAAGTAGGTTTAGGTTAGGTTAGAACTGCGACCCCATACATAAGCAAACGGCTATCAAAGCAGGTTTAGTTTAGGTTAGAACTGCGACCCCACACAAAAGCAAAAAGCTATCAAAGTAGGTTTAGGTTAGGTTAAAACTGCGACCCCACACATAAGCGAACAGCTATCAAAGTAGGTTTAGGTTAGGTTAGAACTGCGACCCCACAGATAAGCAAACGGCTATCAAAGTAGTTTAAGGTTAGGTAAAAACTGTGACCATTGCGATTCCACGCAGAAATGTACGGTTATTCAAATAGGTTTAGGTTAGGTTAGAACTGTGACCCCACAGATAAGCAAACAGCTATCAAAGTAGGTCCAGGTTAGGTTAGAACTGCGACCCCACACATAAGCAAACGGCTATCAAAGTAGGTTTAGGTTAAGTAAGAACTGCGACCAGTGTGACCCCACACAGAAACGAACGGCTATTAAAATAGGTTTATGTTAGGGTAAAACATAAGCGAACAGCTATCAAAGAAGGTTTAGGTTAGGTTAGAACTGCAACCCCACACAAAAGAAAACGGCTATCAAAGTAAGTTTAGTTTAGGTTAGAACAGCGACCCCACACATAAGCGAATAGCTATCAAAGTAGGTTTAGGTTAGGTTAGAACTGCGACCCCACACATAAGCAAACGGCTATCAAAGCAGGTTTAGTTTAGGTTAGAACTGCGACCCCTCACAAAATAAAACGGCTATCAAAGTAGGTTAGGTTAGAACTGCGACCCCACACAAAAGCAAACGGCTATCAAAGTAGGTTTAGTTTAGATTAGAACTGCGACCCCACACATAAGCGAACAGCTATCAAAGTAGGTTTAGGTTAGGTTAGAACTGCGACCCCACACATAAGCAAACGGCTATCAAAGCAGGTTTAGTTTAGGTTAGAACTGCGACCCCACACAAAAGCAAACGGCTATCAAAGTAGGTTTAGGTTAGGATAGAACTGCGACCAGTGCAACCCCACATAGAAACGAACGGCTATTAAAATATGTTTAAGTTAGGTTACAACTGTGACCCCACACATAAGCAAACAGCTATCAAAGTAGGTTCAGGGTTAGTTTAGAACTGCGGAATAAATATTACTAAATTTAAACCAAACTAAAATAAGAACCTGTAAAGGAAAACCTCAAGCACCATTCAAAATTCCCTGATTTAAATTTACTGAAAACTATTCTTCGACAGAATGACTTGTCGATGAAATGAAAATACTTGAACCGTTGTCTTTGAAATAACATTCGATTAAATGATTGTCGACAAGTCAGGAGAAACCCAAAAAAAAATAAAACAAATATTAAATTTATTTCGGCCACTTTTGAATCTCCTGAGAAAAAATAACAAAATAGGATTCATTATTTGCAGGAAACCGTGTAACATACAATCGAAATGGTAACCTCCTCCTTTTTTGAAGTCGGTTGAAAACATTTTTTTTTCATAGAAGTCCAAAATCTACGCGTGCGAAGCCGCGGGCAAAAGCTAGTCATTTAATATTTACAAGTGCTTTACGGTGAAGAAAAACATCGTGAGGAAACCTGCATACAAATGCGAAGAAATTCAAGGGTGTATGTGAAGTCCCCAACGTTTACTGGGCCAGCGTTGGGACTACGCAAAATAGGCACGTTTGATGTCGAGTTGCGGAAAAAAATGGCCAGAATACAACAACAACAACAACAACAACAGATGTAATACCTTATATTTATCCGCGCCGATGTCGCTATCCTTCAAGTAGTAGACTACGTAGCCCATGGCCCACCCGACCGCGTATCCCACGATACAGTTGTGCCCACGCTTGTACAAATAGTTGAAGGTCGGATCGTCGACAAACCAGTTGACAATTATCCTGAGTGAAACAGATAACTATGAGACTTAACACTAATTTGTTCTGTACAAATAAATTAATTAGGTAATAGCTCAATTCTTGGCTGTCAATTGACTATGTAAAGTCTTTGCCTTTCAGCCAGGCATTGCCTCTGTCACTCCAACGAAGGTGTCTTAATGTGACAGAAACAGATGCCCGAAAATTTTAGATTTTCGAAATTCGCGATAGATCTCCTCTGTACTTACTCTGGCGAACCAACGAATACGGGATACACTTGTTTGAAGTACGTAACCATGCATGGAATGACCACGCCCAATGCCAAAATTATAGCAATGGCCACCTGCCGTGCCTTGGTACTCTTCAGGAAGAAGAAGATGCAGAGTCCCAGCGCTGACAACTGCATGTCTACTGACATGGACCTTTGAAGGATTTACAGTACATTAATAAATGAGTAAATAAATAAATATATTAGGAGATTAGGACATCTTACACGAATCGACCTAGTCCCACGGTAAGCTCAATTAAGACTTGTGATGTGGGACCAGGCGATTAATATACAAGGTGCCCGTGAGGAAAGGGAAAATTTTAACAGCATATTCCTGAGCCTAAAAGAAGCAAAAAATTTAAGTGAGTTTTGGTCAAATCTGCAAAAAAATATTTTTTTTTGTTTTTTTTTTGATGTTTTGAGTACACAAAAAAAGGATTTTATTAATATAAAACTATCGCAAAAAATGCACTTTAAATGTTTTTTTTTAATTTGCTTGGTTATTAAAGACTAGCTTTTGCCCGCGGCTTCGCACGCGTAGATTTTGGACTTCTATGAAAAAAAATGTAAAAACCTAACCTGAACCTCCTTTGATAGTCGTTCGTTTCTATGTGGGGTGGCAGTTCTAACCTAAACCAAAACCTACTTTGATAGCCGTTCGTTTCTGTGTGGGATCGCAGTTCTTACCTTTCCTAAACCGAAGTAGAATCTTACCTTATTACATTCTGTCTGAAGTCTGTTTCATTGAACAGCATATTAGTATGACATAATTAAATACCTACTTAATTGCAAATAAACTACACGAATTAAAATTAGCAACGCAGGCATCGTCATTTCCTGGGTGAATATCTAAGCGTTTCAACCGCCTAATTTTGGTAGCATAATTTTTGTCGAAGTTTCTATTCGTTACAATGTGCTACTTTGTCATTTTAAGGAGGCACGATACCTTATACAAATGGCGAAGTATAACATTGAGACGTTTAGAAACTTCGGCAAAAATGATGCCACCAAAATTAGGCGGTTGAAATTCTCAGATATTCACCCTCTTACAAAACAATAATGTAATCCGCTACAAGCTTCGTCCTTTTCTCTTATAGTGGAATAGTCAAGCCAAAACATTTAACCGGTGATGAGTCAGTCAATCAGGACTCCCACCACAGTGACTCGATAAACCATAGAAACGATATCCATGATGTTTTTTTACTGTTTAATCATTTCACCCCTTTCAGAGGTTGAAGTCTCAAAAACCTAAAACACATCTTTATCTTTTTATGTTTAGGAATACTCCTGTAAAGTTTCGGATAAAATAGTTTAAATAATCAAGTTTTACCATACAAACTCTGGACCCCCATCATTGCACCCCTTAGGGTGTGGATTTTGACTTAAATTTTTTTAAACCACCCCTAGACCCTTAAAGGAACCTACGTGCTAAATTTGGAATCTCTAGAACCAGAAGTAAACATAAATAATTAACCTTTGTATGTTTGTTTTTCGAAAATTTTAAATAAAGGACAATTATTTATGTTCTCATTTAATTTACAGAATACTCCTGCGAAGTTTCGGATAAAATAATCTTGTTTCGCCATACAAACTTTGGAGCCCCATTTCAACCCTTTAGGAGGTGAATTTTGAAAAATCCTGAAATTATTTTTCTTAGATTTTTATTCAAAATTAGTTTACGCAATATGAAATTTCTTAATCAAAACCTAACCTTTTTTTCATACAAACTTTCAACCCCATTTTTACCCCCTTAGGAGTATTTTTTTTAAATACAAGTACTCGAGGTAAAATACTCGTACTATATAACATGGTAGAGGTATGTAGATAAGTAGTATAAGTACCTACTTCTTTATCGGCAACAACACTTCTATGACGTTTTGAATTAAATAGCCCAACGAATCTGGTTCCTCCTTACAAACTTTAACCTTCCATTTAACCTATAGGGATGAATTTTCAAAAAACCTAAAACACGTATTTACTTATTTATTATTAAAAACATTCCTGTGAAGTTTCGAATAAAATAGCCCAACTAATCTTATTTCCCCATACAAATTTTAACCCTCCATTTAACACCCATAGGGAGTGAATTTTCAGAAAACCTGAAAAATGTGTTTACTTATTTATTGTTAAAAACATTCATGTGAAGTTTCGAATAAAATAGCCCAATTAATCTTATTTCCCCATACAAACTTTAACCCTTTTTTTAACCCCCATAGGGAATGAATTTTCAAAAAAACCTGAATCACGTGTTTACTTATTTATTGTTAAAAACATTCATGTGAAGTTTCGAATAAAATAGCCCAACTAATCATATTTCTCCATACAAACTTTAACCCTCGATTTAACCCCCATAGGGAATGAATTTTCAAAAAACCTAAAACACGTATTTACTTATTTATTATTAAAAACATTCCTGTGAAGTTTCGAATAAAATAGCCCAACTAATCTTATTTCCCCATACAAATTTTAACCCTCCATTTAACCCCCATAGGGAATGAATTTTCAAAAAACCTGAAAAACGTGTTTACTTATTTATTGTTAAAAACATTCATGTGAAGTTTCGAATAAAATAACCCAACTAATCTTATTTCCCCATACAAACTTTAACCCTCCATTTAACCCTCATAGGGAATGAATTTTCAAAAAACCTGAAACACGTGTTTACTTATTTATTGTTAAAAACATTCATGTGAAGTTTCGAATAAAATAGCCCAACTAATCTTGTTTCCCCATACAAACTTTAACCCCCCATTTAACCCCTTTAAGGGAGGAATTTTCAAAAATCCTTTCTTAGTGTGCCTCTTGACATTATAAAGAATCTAAATGCCAAGTTTGAACTCTCTAGGACCAGCGGTTTGGGCTGTGCGTTGATTTAAGTCAGTCAGTCAGTCAGTCAGGACATTGCCGTTTATATATATAGATTTTTTTGTTCATTTGATATCTGTCAATGAAGTGTGACAAGACTAAGACAACATGGTAACAAAATCGTTTAAACGTAAAAACGTTGTAACGGGCTAAAACGGTTTTAGGAAAAAACAAATTTTCTCTTAAAATAGACTCAATCCAGAAAACTTCATATGACATTTTTAACTTCAAATTTGGTCAGAAATCCTCTGTTGAATTTTTTCCCCTTCCTCATGGGCACCGTGTATATGTATCTATCTATTATATAATATATAGATAGATACATATATTACATATAGATACTTAAATACATAGACAGCCATGACCAAGAAACAAATATTTGTGATAAATAAATACACGAATAATGCCCTCGCCGGGATTCGAACCCGGAACCTGCAGCTTCGTAGGCAAGGTCACTACCAACAAGGCTACGGAGGCTGACATTTAATGATGTTACAGTTTTTCTGTGTGGTGACGGCAATAAGAAATCATTTGTCAACACCTCAACTCTTCACGTGGATGTCGTAAGAGTCGGCTAAGGGATTGAAGTGTCACTGACCATTTATTTATCGAAGATTGATGATGGGCAACAGCATCATCATATTGGATATTGATTTAAGCAAGTACTTAATTCTATCATCATCCTCATCATCAGCCCATGTTAGTCCACTGCTAGACGTAGGCCTCTCCTATTAACTATGCGTATAGACGCATTAGGAGGTAAATGCCCATAATCGCCACGCTGGGAAAGCGGATTGGCGATCGCAGTAATGTGTCCACTATGATGACGCTACTTCCCATCATCAATCTCGTGGAATGGTCAGTGACACTTCAATCCCTTAGTCGACTCTTACGACACCCGCAGGAGGAGTTGGGGTGGTGACAAATGTATTCTTACCGTCACCACACGGCACTCGATTAACAATTTTAAGTAACTCCATTTTTTTTTAATTCTAAACTCATAGTTCCGACCATGATAGGCGTACCATGTACCATTTATTCGATACATAAAGCAGTCAACGTTACTTGCCAACGTGATGGTATAGCTATTGGCAATTTACGAATACTCAATTGATTTTCAGTCTCACCAGGAATGGACCATGCAACGAGAGTGGTCGTGATAGTTGTGAATGTACAACAGATGGCGCCACCAATCGCGCCGGCAGTCATTTATTTCCATCCCTATTGTCGCCTGAAAAAAAAAATACTCAGAATCGCGAGCCCTTTCGATCCTAATAGGAGTACATTTTTGTGCCAAAATTGGGTACATTTTTTCTGCAATCAGGCGGCGCTATGTAGGTCTGATCCAAACAGCTGTCAGATTCAAACTATTCCTTTGAATAACAGCTAATAGTAGTACCTATGCACTGGACATAACATATCGAAATTCTATTGTATTTGAATGTTTATTGATTTTGTAATGGATTAGGTACGGTACGACTAGTAAATCGTCGTCGAACTGAAGAGTGGGTTCTAAAACAGGCGCGCAAAGTCACTGGCACCAAAAAAATACTATAACTTTGTTCATTTCATAGGAATTGACTTGGAAATATTTTATTTATTTATTTTAGAACACAATTTTTAGAATAAATAATCCAAAAGATGACCGTTCCTAATACCCTGTCCATTCTTGCTTCATGACATGACCTGCCCTCTGTAGTTCGGTGGTGATTACTATAAAATGGGACGATCAAGGATTGTGAAGGTGTTTGACTTACGTTCCAGAATGGTCCATTTCCTAAGTATCTCATCCACATGGCGTTAAAGAATAGGACTAGAGCATAGACTGGTGTCAACCTAGAAAAAAAAAAAAACATGATTATAAAAAAATAATCTGTATTTTTGTGGTATTTTTAACACTTTCATTGCGGAGGAGTGCTACGCGCTACTCCGCTCCGCTTCCGCTTCCGCTTTGTAGCGAAAATGGACCTCCCACAGAGAACTACCCTCGGGAGTTCCCCGCGCTTAATTTGTTAACCGACTTCAAAAAGGAGGAAGTTTACATTTTACAATTCGACGAAATCATTTTTTTTTATTCTACCAAGTGTCGGCGTGATTAATATGTATACCTGTACCAAATTGCCTATTTCTAGTACTAACGGCCACTGAGCTATGCTGCGGACAGACAGGCAGCCGGATAGACGTACAGACGGACAGACGGACATGGCGAAACCCTAAGGGTTTAGTTTACTAAGAAACTTTAAAAAGTGAATTAAAGTTACCTCTTCAATCATAAATCACGCAACAGCTCCTAGATTGAGGTACATTATTAAAAAACTAAGAACAGAAATATAAAAGTACCTATACAGGGTGTAAATCTAATACGAGCGAAGCTTTTAACGGGTGTTAGTTTAGGACATAATACTTGTACATTTAGATAACTTTATTTAAAATTAGAGCAACAAAATTACCCATACAAAATAATTCGGCGCGCAATGTAGACTTGAAGAGCAACTCACTCAAGTTAAACGCTCGTTAACAGCTAATTTCAAAAGCAGAAGACTTAACTGCCATATCAATATCAACAAATGATCGCAGGTCTACATTGCCACATTTGCTGCTCCGAAAATCTTAAAAAAAAACCTCGTAAATCATGATGAATTCCATGCCTGGTTTAATGTATCGCCCGTATTAGATTTACACAACATGATTATAACACATTTATGATTATAAAATCCTAGCAGGATTATTTTTAGTGACTCCAATATACCTAAGTAGTATCACAAAGATGAGTAAAGTCGTAAAAAAACTATACTGGTCTCTTAAACAGATAAAATTAATGACGTAGAATATTGAGTAAGTCCAAGGCTTAACTAGCTAAAATGTACCTCAGCCACCTCCGAAGTAAGGCTTTAGGCAGGCTCCTCCAAGATATATCTCTTTCACACTTTATCATATTATATGCCAGAAGTAAACCAGACATTATAAAGCATATTTGTAGGCATTCCGGGGCTCTATACAGTACGAGTACCATGTATATTTTGTTGTATGTCTGAAACAAAACTTTAAAATTAAATTTACTATCAACGGGATGCTTAGCCAAGTTGCCAATCGCTAACGCTTAGTAGCGTATCGTAGTTTTCCCTCTTTGTCACTCTTTCATATTAGTGCGACGAAGACAGGCAGCTGCTTTTCGTTAACGATTGACGATTAGCGATTGGCAACTTGTCTAAGCACCCAAGCCTAGTAATCGTATGTGATAAGTCATAAATGTATGAGAATGACAGATTCGAACGAAAAGTCACGTGACAATTTCCATACATTGTTATAGTCACGTGACTGATCGCGTAACTTTCGTATACGATTGCAGAATAGCGTCTTGGCTGGGCCTGTAATGTTTAGGATTCTTCATAATGTGCCCAGATGCCCAAACAATGCTTAATTTTGCTAAGGTACTCGTATTATGGCCGTGTGGTGACGGCAGTAAGAATACATTTGTCACCACCCCAACCCCTCCTGCGGGTGTCGTAAGAGTCGACTACGGGATTAAAGTGTCACTGACCATTATTTGATAAAAGATTGATGATGGGCAGCAGCGTCGTCATAGTGGACACATTACTGCGATCGCCAATCCGCTTGCCCAGCGTCGCGATTATGGGCATTTACCTCCTAATGCGTCCATACGCATAATTAAAAATAGAGGCCTATGTCCAGCAGTGGACTATCATAGGCTGATGATGACGATGATGATGACTGGTATTAGGTAAGTATAATGTACTTAATTTTAATGTATTACACTTAGGTACCATTTCAACAAACTCTGGGTTCTCAACAGCGCGGTTTGCAGCGAGACCTGTGTGCCCCAATACAACACCAACTGCGAAGGTAACTCTGCAGAGACACAAAGAATAAGTAGACAAGAAAATATTTGAATAGAATAAACTCATTTCCTCCCTAGTTTCAAATCAGGTGACCAATTTTAGGGTCGAATGCAAAAAAAAAACATAGTTAAGGCCGTAATCAAAACAAAAATCATGATCGCATCAATTCGACGCTTATCATGATTATCATGAACAACGCTGCATCTCAAGACACTATGTTGTCGTAATTTGAATTCTAACAATGAAGCACTAGAATTCCAATTACAAGCACGTACTATTTTGGAATACAGCGTTGTTCATGATAAGCAACGTGTGTGTTACGAAAGTTAGTTATACTAAATAGTGTGTAGGTACTCTATGGAACAACCTTTGGCAGTAGAAAAAGGCGTTAATATTACACAAATGTAGGCACGTATTGTTCATAGCAATGTACAAGTTGTAGAACATTTTTAAAATTGCGGGAATATACTCTGAACTTTCTGAGAATTTTCATGAGAATTTAACAGTAAGGTCTCATTGAGAATGTTTTCATGAGAACTTATAAAAATGTGTAATAAATAATTATTTTAAATCGTAAATAAGGCATATCATAAGGCATGTCTCTAATACGGTCTTGGCTTGATTAGATTATTTGTTAAATTGAGATTCCCGAGAACATTCACCATGCAAGTTTCGCAACTTATAAAACTTCTCCTCGGTATCAGTGCTAAATTTGTTCATCGCTCACAGAAAATTTTATTTTGTAGTCTTTTTTCACTGCCTAAAGTTGTTACAAAATATTTCATTTCGTAACACAAAAATTACAATGTCAAATTTAGTTTTCCCCTCACTAGCTCGTAAAGCGCTCGTTTATCCTTTAATACGAGCGGGTAAAAACGCTTTTTACACACTTGTGAATAAAGTAATTTGACATTTCTCTAATTCCTATAGCCCCCTACTGCCTAGTATAAGTGGATCTGTATGACCGTAGTAAACATGCGCAATCGGAGCTCACATGTTAAATTGGTCGTTTCTCATGTGACTTTGTAAGCCATTGGCAATATTTAAATTCCATAAGTAACTCTATTCTACGATACGTTTCGACATTGAGTTTTCAATAGTTTCTTAAAGTTAATTTACATTTGGATGAGATTTGTAATCATATTTCCTCGCGATAGTGAGGGGAAAAAAGTTGTATTACACTTGGCGGCAAAGTTTGTTCAACTCTCGTGCCTTGAGACCTTCGCAATGCTCAAGATTCCAGTTTTTGAACCACTCGCTACGCTCGTGGCTCAATTTTGGAATCTTTCGCTAGCTCAGGTCTCAATATTGGCACGACCGTTAAACAACAACTTTGCCCCCTTGTATAATAAATAACTATTTCATTAAAGATGTAGATTTATTAGCAATCGACGCATTAATTCAAATTTAATAATTTATTTCGCAACCAATATTTATATTTGCAATAAATCTTTAGTATACATACCATATGCCTATAGCTGTTGAGGTTGGTAAATTTCTGCCTCAGCGCCTTTTTGAAGAAGTCAATGCATAGATCCTTGGGACCTTGGCAGGGAGTTCATCTCATAGCCGGAGCATACGCAGAAGGCAAATCTTGGATGATAAATGCCCTGCCTGTTATCCCGTCTACGCCATTAAAATTACTAACCTGTAAGCGGAGAAGCCTTCCGTCCTGTCTTGACCAGGTGTTTGTGTCGCGGGTGCCATCAGCCGCTGCCAGTTGCGCCTTACAGCAAAACATAGCAATAGCTTACCAACTGGAAATGTACATAAGATACAATAAAATAAATCATCATCATCAGCCTATGTTAGTCCACTGCTGGACGTAGGCCTCTCCTATTAACTATGCGTATAGACGCATTAGGAGGTAAATGCCCATAATCGCCACGCTGGGCAAGCAGATTGGCGATCGCAGTAATGTGTCCACTATGATGACGCTGCTGCCCATCATCAATCTTGTAAAATTGTCAGTGACACTTCAATCCCTTAGTCGACTCTTACGACACCCGCAGTAGGAGTTGGGGTGGTGACAAATGTATTCTTACTGCCGTCACCACACGGCACACGGCGACTTTCTGCTTAGGTATGGTCAATGCCGTCTTTACCATAAGGGCACAAGGAGCACGTGCCCAGGATGCTTAGTCAAGTTGCCAATCGCTTGCGCTTAGTAGCGTATCGTAGTTTTCCCTCTCTGTCACTTATGAGTGCGACAAGGACAGGTAGCTGCCTATTGTTTACGATTGACGATTAAGCGTTAGCGATTGGATAATTGTCTAAGCACCCTGGGCCACCATCTTTAGAGGGGACTCGAAAGAGATCGACAACTTTCCTCACATTTATTCTCACGTTTACTTTCCTTTCGAAAGGGGCCCCAAAATCCTTGGGTTCCCAGGGGGGCCCCATAGTTGAAGACGGCCTTGGGTATGTTGGATTTTTTGTCTAATGGTAGGGTACGTAGCTTTTATGATGGATTGGGAAAGAGGATTTTCAGATTATTTGATGTAAAAACGTAGGTACCTATTAATTAATTTCAGACTAGGTATCATACATGCTTCGGTGAGTCAATAATTAAAAATTTTGGATAGGGTAATTCCGGGGTAGTTGGCCATAGTTTTTTTTGTGTCTAATAAAAAAAAAAGTATACGAGTTATCAAAGAAATCTTTATTTATATGTAAACTTTGAACAATCAACGTTAGATAATTAAACAAACAAAAAATAATTTCTCTTGAGATCAGATTGAAAAATCGTTTTTTAAAAAAAATCACAATTGGCCATCTCTCCCGTGGTATCTGGGTATGATGACCATACCCTTATGGGAATGATGGCCATAACCTAACTCTAGGTTATTGTATGTCTTCAGTCTCATTTTTTGGTCCTGAGGCGCTTCTTTTTTTCTTGGCCACATTTGGAGCATGCATCGTCGAATTCGGTGCAGTTTTCATGAACCCAAAACATACAAATCGTGCACTGGAGCCAATCTTCTACGAGACGAGTCTCGTAATAATTTTCTCCGCATGCACGACAGTTATCCTTCTCTTTTAAGTTCTTTTTCTTCTTATTTTTCGATATTATGGAAAGGGGGACATCGCCACTGCTATCCGACAATCTACGGATAGCCTTTCTTTTGTTTACCCGCGCCGTGTTGTTTTTTTTCCTGTCCTTCTTTCTTAATTGATTTTCCGGTTATTTTCTTGTTCTCTTTTTTAATTTTCTTTTCCTCCGCGCATTTTCTAACATCAATATGTGCTTCCGAAGTTAGTAGCATTCCCACTTGCTTAGCTCGTTTACGAATTTCAGCGACTCTTTGTGGGATAGGGGATATATCCTGTAAAATTCGTGATGGGGTGTAGTCTGGATCTTTATTGAGTGGACGGTCTTTCGGAGTGCAAGGCTTTGAAACATTAGACTCGATGGTATTGTTCACTGAGGCTTCTGATCTCCTGGGAGTGATTTCGGGGCTATAGCTCATATCTCGCCTTGCCTCATTAGAACAACCCGGAACGAAGGCATCTTCATCACTGTCGTCCTCCACTCGTGAAACAGTAGCATTAGTTGATACTGGTGCAGCAGTACGTGCAGGTTCTTCAATAAATGCGTAGTCTGGTATCGCTGCTGGATTTAATGGATATGCTCCAGTCGCCCTAAAGCCTGAAATTGCATTTTCTGCTGACGCTGCTTTTCCCCAAGCCTTGTTAAGCAAAGCTCCGAAAGAAAGTCTTGTTATACGACGTCCTGGATTTTGAATGAGCCAAAGTCTGCACTGTTCATAAAAATGTGTTTTAAGTGACTTAAACACCGAACGATCCAAGGGCTGGAGATAATGGGACGTATGACTTGGCATAGATATCAAAATGATATCGTTTTCATTTGCATATTCCAACATTTCCACTGAGTTACAATGAGTGGAGTGGCCGTCTAGAAGAAGAACAACTTTTCCAGCAGGTTTTCTAGGAACAAAATGTGTCTTTAACCATTCCAAGAATATCTCTGAAGTTATGTACGCTGACTTTTGAGACATGAACAGCTTTGTTCCTGGTGGCATCCCATCTTCAAATTCAGGCTTTTTGTTTTTGCCCTTCATGATACAAGCAGGAGGCAAAAAAGTACCTTCAGCATTGCAGCAGGCTATTATGGTTATGGTCTCCCCCTTTTCGGTTGATGTTACTGTGGAAACTGCTTTAGATCCTTTTTGAGCAAGTACATGCCCTGGACGACTGTTTAATTGTAAGCCTGACTCATCCATATTAAATACACAATTCGGCGCCAACATCTCATTATCCTGTATTAGAACGCTTTCTAGAAGTTGGAAATAAGCATTTACTTCTGTTTTATTCATGGCACTGGCCCTGGCCAAAGATACACCTTCTGACTTTCTTAGTGT